>JAPYZE010003457.1:0-12900 GCA_030522805.1 Leptomastidea abnormis | reverse complement strand
AAGAAAGCATTCTGCTAAAGCAGTGAGCAGCGGTTTATTTATCTTGAAAAATATAATTTACGTTCTTGAGCAATAAATATCTGACAATAGCGATATTTGAACATTGAAACTACTAGTTTTAATTTTATGTGCACGACAATTCATATTTTTTCGTTTGAAGCTTTTGGCTGTAGATACAAGTATGAAAATAAACAAACCTATGAATAATTTTTTCTAGTAATAAATATTTTTTTTTTAATTTTAATCGTATAACCTTGCGATCGCACGAAATTTTTTAAATTCTTACTTATCACCAGGTTTTTAAAATTATACGAGTATAAATATATACATGCGTGCTATCATTCTATCCATCCTATATTTTTGATATATTGCGTCATATCCGCGATTATACCTCAGCATCTCTTCTGTACTCGACACGACCGAGATGACTTTCCAAAGCGAAAGAGATATATATGTGATCCATCGTTCGTGAATCATCGATCATCAAGCTCTCGCCTGTCACTACGAGACACGTCGATTCAGCCAACGTCCACTTTACCCGAGACCCTGCTGCAATATATAGCCTATAGCCTGTTTGGAAATTGCGTGTTTGTGGGAGAGACAAGCATTGTGCAAGAGAAGAGGTCCTCGATCGTTTTTGATTTTCAATTTGTCCAGGCTGCTGCTCTTCATATATCAATAAAATGATGGAAAATGTTTAATTATTATTATTAAAAGAGTCTTTGCAAAAATTTATAATAAATTATAAATCAACAAAATTATTAAGATTATTGATTTGATACTTTTGATAACATAAACCTTGCAATCTTGTATACCCTGCTTCTTTAGAATAATTTGAGATACTTTTTTTTTTTTTTTTTAAAAAGTTCATTCTTCGCTTATCGTTTGTTGCAAACTGTGGTGATCTAAATAAATATTATCGTGCTATCAGACTATCCTTTCCTTTCCTTCTCTTTCTCTTCTTCTAATCATTTTCTCCCCTCGTCTTTACTTTGAGTTAAGCTTGAGGGCATACATATATAGTTGGGTGATAGTAGTTTTGCGCGTAATTGGATATCCGGTCGGCATATAATTAATTGATCGGGCCGGAAGATTAGTGAGAAATCGCACGTTCGCCGCGCGAATTCGAATTAATGTTGGTATAAGAGAGGTGGAGAATTACTCGCTATCGTGCGCATGTCCTATGATACTTCTGATGGGTGGGATTTCAACCGATCCATCCGCGGATGTTCTAAACGCTTGATGGACGCGGTTGAAGAGCGACAAACTCTTGAAATTTTGCTTTACGCGTCAACGGCAAGCATCGGAAACGTGATTGATTTGATGCTTGGAGTGGGATATTTGTTGATGCTTGTATATCCCTAAAGTAATGAGAATTCAATAATTTTTTGTTATATCGGTATTTTAATATAGCTACGATAAAGATAAGTTTGTTTAACAAATTAGCTTGGTTACTTCTTTTTATTGTCAAAAAATTGTTTATCCTAAAAGTAAGTCAATTTATATTATATATGTATGTGAAAATCATGTTCGGGTTTATTAATTAACAGCTGATTAGAAAAGCTTCTTACCATAAAATCATTTCTTTAGATTCTTCCACATCAGACAGCCACATAAAAAGCTCTATAACTATACCTTCCAATACACTTACCTATTGTACCTCGCAATTTTCAAGCTAAAATATCTGAAATGAGAAATTAATATATGATACTTTTAACACGCTGCTTTTATCGCAAAATAAGGTGTTCGCAGGGGGGCGAGACTCGTACATAAAAGAAAATCCAAAAGAACACCCTTTCTTTTTCCAACCCTTTTACCTTAAGATAGTCACACAAAAAAAAGTAAAAGTCACGTTGGGATGTCAGCTACTTATTATCCATAGCTTGCGTAAAGTCAACCGGTACGCTTGATTTATAAATTCCACATTGGCAGCTTTTTTTCTCCGTCAACTTGTACGCAGATACACTTCTTCTTCTTCTTCTTATTCACGTTCCCCTTTTTTATTTCCAGTACTTACTCGGAATGTAGGTGCAAGGATGAGTGAAAAAAGAAGAAGCGTGGAGCAATAGTCTATGCATTGAAGCAACTCGCATTCGAAGATTCAACCCCTTGCGTGACGTAGACTTGTGCACGCAAGTGTTCATTTGGCATGAATCTGTCTGTGAGTTTATATACATATACTGATGGAATGTGGGTGTGATTAAGGGCTGTAGGTAGCAAGCGTTGATTGCTTGAGGCTGTTCGATTGGAAATGTAATTAGTCTTGTCGGCGCAACTTGTTTATTATTCGTGTCTACATGTTATGGGATAACAAAATAAAAAATATATATATATATATATATATATAATATATTATTTCACGACTATACAGTTTAGATTATTTTTAATACAAGAAAAATTGAATAGTAGGTTTATACGAGTGTTAAGGAAAATGATAAAATAATCGATGAAATTGATGGAGTAGTAGAGAGTAAAAAAAAGAAAAAATTAGAAAGATGGCAAGTAGTTTAAAAGAAAATAAAAGTATACCCATAGATACAAAAAAATGAGGTGTAAAAGGATAAAGGTACATATAGAGTGAAAAAGAGCTTGAACGTGAAAGAAGTTTGTTCGACTTGCGTAGAGAGTAGTAGCTGCAAGCATCGGACTGTGTGTGAGAGGATCACGTGATGGCATTTTCTACTAGCTGGTTAGAATAAATTACTTTAGCTTATCAGGAGTAATAGAAACTCCAGCGCACATATTCTACGACACAGATTGGCCAGCTTGGGATACGCGAATTAAAAGTTACACCCTGTACAGTACATTGCTCGTATACATATTATATATAAAAAAACGTTATAGGAATAATTTTTTTTTCTCAATAATTTGTCATCGTACGAATATTTACGATAAAGTTCTTTAGATTTAAACGTGATTCATAATGAATTATTTCTACATTTATACATGTGTGTAGGGGAGACCGGGGCTTAAATAAAACGGGGCATGATTAAAATTTTGAGCTTACTTTTGATAGGAGTTATGGAATCAAACGAAACTTGGAGGTCTTGTTTTACTTGTTAAAAGGAGTTAATTTTCATAATATGATATATTTTGGCGAGATACTCTACTTTTCAGCGTCATTTTTTGATTTTCGCACTTCATTTTTTAAGAAACTTTCTTGCATATTAAAGCTCCTCTTATTTTAACAGAGCGCACACGGATTCCGCACAATAGACCAGCTTTAAGTACTATTCAATATGAGTATTTTACGCCCCCGACGACCTTCCTAGCTTTATTCCTTTCTGAGATACGTCCATTTCAAGTAACATATATTAACCCAGGGTAGGATTAAAAAAATTTCCGGGGCATAATTAAAAAATATTTGGAAAGAATAAAGAAAAATATTTTAAAGAAAGTACACGAGATAAGCTATAATTTAAGCCCTGGCTGATTAAGAAAGCTTGTTTGGATTCAAAGTTACAGGCAATTGAAATTAAACAAAAGAAAAACAGCATTTACAATTGATAATTTTCAGATAAATGTCTGTTAACATGTAAAATCGTATTAAAAATAGCTCGTAATTTTAATCCTGCGTAATTTTGGAATTAATGAAGCTTTTTTAACCAGCTAGGGCTTAAATTGTAGCTGAGTTCAAGGCCTTTAATTTAAGTGGTTATATAATATACTTTGTTTTTACAAAATTAAAGTTACGGTTAAAAGAATTCGCGAAATAGTGTATTACGCACCTAGGCAGGGAAAGTAAAGAAGGTCCCAGATCACCAGAATATTTACGCCCGAGGCGAAGCCGAGCCAGGCGTGAACATGGTGATCTGAGCCTTCTTTACTCCCTGCCGTGGTGCGTATACGACTTTTCCGTTCAAAACAGCCGGGAAGCAACAATTTTTTTTCGAGCAGCGGCTACGAAGTTGGCGTTTCCCGGCCGGAAAAGATATTTAATAAATTGATATAAAATAATCTATAACTCATGAAGGAAAGCATTTATAAACATCAGTCAGGGCTTAAAATTTTTGTTATATGTTGTAGTTTAAAAGCACTATCAAGATTTATGCCTAAAATTTGATATTGCAATGATATTTGGAAATTTTAATCATACCCCGGGCCTTTTTTAATCATACCCCGGGTTTTTTTGGATTTTTTTAATCAAGCCCCGATTTTTAAATTCTAATGTAAAACCAAACCATTGCATTTAAGTAATCCATACAAAGTGGATTTTGTAGCAAAAATCAATATCTTCAAGTTCTTTTTTGTCCGGAATAAAAATATTAAATATTAAAAAAGTTACAGAGGAAAGAAAAAAAACCTTAATCATGACCCGGTCTCCCCTATATCAAGATAATTTCTTTTATTACTTCTCACTATCGTCTGCTAAAGTAAAACTGGTATACTCTCCATATTAATGCAAACAAGTCAAACAACAAGCCCAAGTAAAATTGTAAATTTCTCTCTTTACTCTCCGTCAAGTGCTATACTTTGATAGACTCACAGAATTGCCGTCTCTAAGGGGTCTCCAATTCTCACGCAATTAAAGGGCACAAAGAGAGAGAGAGAGAGAGATAGAGAGAGAGAGAGAGAGAAAGAAAATGTCTTGTCGTACAGTAAAGGGAAATGCCTCGTATCCACTCGTACACGCCCAGTCTTACACATATTTATTGCTTTAATTCAGCTTGGTGTGCCTTGGCAGCTATAGGGTTTTCCAGCTTAAGTTGGAGGGTATTTATGTCTTAACCTGGATATAGGCACTCAGTAAATATATATATTCGCTTTTGGATATAGAAAGTCTGTGGAGGGTAAGCAACGTGCTTTCACCACTTGCTCTACGATCACTTTCGTCGCCCTTTACCTTTACTCCCCCTCTTCCTCTACACTCTCTTCTCTTCTCCGTCCCTTCTGATCGCGTCATCTATTTACGAGGGACAATTTTCCTTTCGACTTTATCTCTTTTCTCCTATTTGTTTGCGCTTTCCATGTTACGTTGATTCCAATTAACCGAGCATTCATTATTAATTAAAAACTATACGTTTGCGCGTTACTTTACCTGAAGCAAAAGTGTCTATGCTTTTAAAAATTAAAATAAATAGCTAATCTCGATTTTGAAATGAAATTTTCAACTTCGTAATATCTTCGTTGAGCTTCGAGTAGGAGAAGTAAGGTTTGAGATGGGAAGGAGAAAATAATTTTGCGTTTATCGAGTTTCTGAAGAAGGGGTTCGAGATGAAATTTAATAGGTGGATGAAGTTTAATAAGACTGTAATGTGTAATCATTAACAATTCATATATAGTATAACGAGAAAAGTCCCTCGTTATAGTGAATATATTATATAGGTAGCTTGTAAGCGATGTATATAAGTATCCTTCAATAAATTTTGTTTAAAATAATGAAATGAGAGTTGTGTAAAGTAGGTTGCAATTAAAAGTTTTATTTTGTAAACCAGATTATGATAAAGCTTATATTGAAATTAATTATTATCATCGTACGAATAATATCTATTCTAAATGTAAGACAACATTCAATATTATGAGAATATTTTTTTTTAATAATAATCACACAAAGATAAATTTTTATTATTTTATTTATCAAAAATTTACCTTTTTTTATATTTTTAAAACACGATTCTGAAATACAATATTAAATTTTTTTTCCTCCAAACACATGAAATAACGCTGCAATATAACATAAAAATATTACTCAGCAAAACCTTAACTTTGCTAATAAAAAAAAAAAAGCAAACCAATCAAAATTGTCTTTTGGTCAAGCTAATACAAAATACATCCAACTTAAAATTCTCCTCGAATAAAGAACGTCAAAGTACCCAAGCTACCCCCTCCCAATCTCTTCCCACCAAAGTTTTACGAGGCAGCAGCAGCAGCGTAGGAGAAATGGTGTGGCCAGCATTTGCTCGAGATCTCACACCACGAAACTGACCCTCTTTTACGGAAAAGCCACAGAAAGCTCTCTTGCCAGCGCCCTTGCATCTCTATATATATACTGGAAATCGTCCTTGTATATACGTCTTGCAAGCGTCCTCGAAGTTTCGCGAGAATCGTATAGAGGAAACGGAAGGGACAAGCGCAACTAATACTCGCTCGGTCTCTATCCGGGGCGTTGAGTTAAGGGGACTGGATTACCTTTTGCTTCAACTAATAGTATCTCTCTTTTCTTCCTTCCTTGTACCTCTACCTATCTTTATTCCGAGGATAGAATTACTCGCGCTGCCTAGCTTACTGATAAAATAAAATTGTCGAGGGCCACTTTTGACAATGTCTGGTAGTAGAAAATATAAGCAGTTGGCAGGGGAAGCAGTTGAAGAATAAGTAGCTATAGATACGGGAATGTACGTCACGAATCAAGTACGCTAGAGAATAGCAGTCGTCCCGATGTTACGTCGTTGTAGTTTTGAAAATACTCGCTTATATTTTTAAATATTTCAACGTTGAATTTTTGTCATAACAAGAATTAAGTACCAGAGTCTCTTGAAGCAAACTTGAGAAGCTTGTTTACCAGGTAGAACTAGCATTAAAAAAAGAACAGTCTGGAAACGATGGTAGGTATAAGGATAGCTTAACAAAAGGAATGGCATTTCTCTCGTTATCCACATATTTATATAATAAGCAAGAACGACGACGACGAGGACGAAGACAGAGCAGTAGCGAACCAGAAATGACAATCGTCCTCCTCGAGGCTAGCTTTTGGTTAAGCTTGACCGAGCGAGCTTTTGGGTTGGTCTCTGCGTGGTAGTACAGCTGCAGCAGCAGCCAAGCGTGCGAACAACACCGCTTAATTTCGCGGGCGGAGTTATGTAAACTATATATGCAGGAGGGAAGGAGGGAAGGGCCTGCTTTCACATTAATTTGATTTGTAGACCTGCTTGGCTCGTTTATGTTTGCTAGAAAGAGAGAGAGAGAAAGAGAGAGAGAGAGAGAGAGAGAAGGGGGGGTGAGAATTGGCTAGCTAGAGTATATACGGAGGAGTGTAGGAGAGCTTTACAATACGGGCGAGTCCCTTGTTTCCGGAAGGAGAAGGAGAAAGGGGGAAAGGGTCGGGCTAGTACTACTATCCCTTATTGCATTTGCTCTCTACGAGTATAACATTTCTCATTAATCAGATTAATACCGAATTTAACTACGTAAAAACGTTTATTGGACATTTATAATTTAATATATTGCTTATATCGATATATTTTTGTAATTTTGTGTTCTGAGAAGAAAATAATTTGTAGGTTTAAAAGAATATAAAGAGTATCATAAAAAAAAAGGAAAAGGTAGTCCAGTATATTTCATTTCCGCATCGTCCAACAATTTCATCATCATGTTGCATCATGCGTTATATTCCAAGTCTCCCAAGTTTTTATCAAATATCTTTCAGTTTTCGCGAAATAATACAAGAACTTCAAGAGCGAAAAAATGAAAATGAAAAAAAAAAAAGAAATAATCTACCAGAGAGGAACGTGTATAGTTGGACGACTCGGATAATCGCAATAAAAGATCCAACGCCATTCGGCTACCTTTAGGGTATGTATTATATCTACATAGAAGAGAATCTAGAGGCATATCTGCAGCGGTAGCAACATTCCAAAGTCCAAGCCGCGAGAGGACATACCTACATGCACTCCTAGAGGCCTAGATGCTACTATATATATAGCTTAGATGGCTTGCACGGAATGCATCGCAACGCGCATCTTGAAATCGCCAAGCAAGCATGTATATATAGGAAGCACGCAAGGCTTTCCGCAAGCTCGATCGACCGAATTCGAGAGCTGAAAATGGAAGTAGAGTAGAATAGAGTAGGGAGGGGGATGGAGAGTTGTTGGAGAAGCAGGCAGGCGTTGATTTATCTCGGTCGCAAGTATTAGAGTCACTTAGCGCAAGAGAATGAGAGATTTGGCTTTATATTACGCTTTAACGCGTGTGCGAGTTCTGACCCACCGCGAACAAGTTAATTCGCGATATCTCTCGCGGCGTATCTTGCTATATATAGGACACGCTTGATTCAGCTTTTGGCTGGATTAGCTTAGAGGGTCCGAGAGTTGCAGGTTGAGAGCTTGTATGCCGAGTTGAAAGAGAAAGAGAGAGAGAGAGAGAGAGAGAGGTGTGACTTAATGGAAAGTAAGTGAGAGAAAGGGGGAGTGAGCGAGATATTGTATTGTGTCGGAGGTGCCGGGACAATCGGAGATAAACTTGGAATTAATGGAGTTTCATAAATCAGATCTGAGAGAGAGAGAGAGAAAGTGGCTCCGCTACTGTGCTGCCATGGCTCAGCTCAGATAATTGTACCATTGTTCGCCAGAGGAAGTACCTACGAGATCTCTCTCTCTCTCTCTCTTTCTCTCTTTCTCTTTTGCTCTTGTAGTTACTGCACGTCTGACTGTATCCGCTCATTACTACTTAAAGGACTAGAATGTGCTGTAATATTTTAATTTTGACAATTATTAGAAAATAAAATTTGCTGTTTCAAAGTATAGATTTTCAATAAAGTGAAAATGTGACTGCAGAAAATGTGAAAGCAACCCACAGAGCTTGTTTATTTCGAAAGTTCAAGAGTTTTTTAACTCGCAGCAAAAAGACGAAACGAAATTCAAAATAGCATCATCCTTTTGAAAAAGAGTTTTTTCAAGTATTAATGATTGACCTAAAAAAATTGATCTTCGATTTCAACAATTATCCATATTTAATTGCCGCGTTTAACCACGCCACTTCTCTGAATAATCAATAGATAATTTTCAATTCGTTCGTACATGGATAAATTGGATATCCATTTACATTAATAAATTATCGATCTGATCGAGAAAGATAGGTTCGTTAACTATTCATCGACATCTGGCGGTACATTAAAAATATTTTCAAAAGTGCTCATTATTAATTTGAAAATAAACTAAATTCAGACGCTAATCAATAAAAATTGGCTGAATTTTTGTAAAACATTGATAGAGTATGTTAAAAAGATTATTATTAAGATTTTCTTTAAATAAATTTATTTTAAAAATAACTGATAAGAATTATTTTTATAATGATAATTTCTTATTATACAAAAATCGCATTTCAATATAGTCGAAAAAAGAATAAAAAACTTAAATGGTACGAATAACACGATGATTCGACTTACAGTCACGTTAAAATTTTTCTTTTTCATACCAAACAAAATAAAATTTTTTTTACGAAAGTAACTCAATAAAAATAAATGTCATGCATTTTAATACTATGCTTGCATCATTTAAAAAAATTTGGTCTTAATAATAAACAAAAAAATATATTAAATTTCTTCATGGCCACCGACCTTAAAATTTACTTCTTTCCACAAAATCATCGTTCTTCAAGCTTAATCGAGCTGAGCTTTAAGATAAGAAAAAAGTTATGAATTCCAAAAGTTTGGTCATTTAGGGCGACAAAATCGCTTGCAGAGCAGCAGCAGCAGCAGTAGCTAGAGAGGGTTAATGAAAAATTCGTGGCCGGATATGGTGCATTTCGAGTTTTCATCAGTGGTAGCCATGAGGCGCACGTGCTAGGCTATACAGTATATATAGCGAGCTAGAGCTCGTCATCGCGAGTAGATCGCAAGAGCCATAACAAGAGAAGGTGTGTCAGCAGCAGCAGCAGGAGGAGAATGTAACGGGAAGCAAGCTACTCAACTCTCGCCCATCCTCTTCGCGAGAGCCAAGGGACTTACGACAAGACGCTGGCATGAGAAAGAGGAGGAAAAGAGAAGAAGAGAGTGAGAGAGAGACTCTCGAAGCGTATTAAAATGCACTCGAGTTCCAAGTGCACGTCGGCTGCTTTTCCTCATCCCGTCTTTCTCTTTCGTGCCACACACACACACACACACACACACACCAGCTGCCCGGAACGTTGGAGCCACACTGGGATCATGATAATGGCGGCGTGCAAAACTCGAGAAATTCTCGAGGATTTAATGAACGTCTTCGTCGAGTGCTTCTCATCCTGCTCTCCTTCTCCTCCTCCTACCTTTCGCCCTGGCAAACTTCGCGGCAGCAGCAGCCACTCGGCGGTGGTACAGCAGAAGCACCGACCTCTACTACATTGCTAGACTCTTCTTCGAATATGTATATATATATATATATATATATACACGCACATCTGGCTCGAAATGAAATTTTGCACGCTTGACACTCTTCGCTGTATACGTGGTGTACGCTTGGCCTGACTGACTTAAGGAGATGCTTAATATTATGATAGATTCTCCTTGCTGTATTATTAAGAGTTTGGCAAGAAAAATGTTAAATCAAGCACTTTTATGATATATTTCTAGTTTTTTATCAGCTGTGAATATCTCGGTGAAATAAAGAATTTTATACATTAAATAAAAACACTTTACTCGCACTTTGCTAAATGCACTTATGAAACATGTGCTTTCGTCTCGCACGCGGTTTAAAAAAGTATTTGTTTCTATTATTAAAGATTCAAAATGTACTTACTTTATTAAAATAATATTAATCCATTTTTTCATGTTGATAAAACCTATTGAATAGTATAAATAAATAATAGCAATATAATTTTTACATATAATGTTTTATACGAATGAAATTTTAAATTTAGCATTATTTTGTTATTGAATAATTTTTACGTTCAGTGAAAGAGTTTTAACCTTACCTACATAAAAAATTTGATGTAAACTTAACCAGGGTTCAAAATTTTATTTTAGTTTCAGAAAAAAAGCAAAAAACATATAATTAATTAAATTTGCATTTTATTTCTCAAAAATCTATAGATACAGAAACAATTTTGATATCATTTTCTTTAGTATGACAAATTATTTAAAGCAAAAACACTCAAACAATGATGTATATATTTGTAACGATATCTGCGATAAAAGTGGCTCATATTTGTAAGGTTGGGTATACATCGCTCATGCCGAACATACAATAAGACGTAAAATTAGCTAATCAATTATGAAGCACTTACAGCGCTAGATATCAAGTCAAACATGACGACTTATAGTGGGGATGTGCCAAAAATACAGATTTTTAAGGAGTGTATTCAAATTTAAAATATTTTCATGTTTACTTAGCAATACAACGTCTTTCATGACTGTTTCGATCGGCTTGACTTTTTCTTTCAAATGATTGCTGCTGATTTCCAGGTAGTGCAGATTTTTGATTACTTTGCAGTTGCGGATCTTTTTGGCTCAATCGTTGCAAAAAATCATTCGAAAATATCTCCATTTCTCTCACAAGTTTATAAATTTTGATACTAATTTGTATCCTCTGTTGATCTGATAATTTTGTGGAATTAAAATTTTGGTACTTATCAACATCATATTGAAAATGATTTACCACTGTGTTTCTTTCATTTTCAGTAAATACATCTGACTTTACAAGCGAATTCAGTAAATTCATACGTTGCATAGCGAACTCGAAATTATTTTCTGCATTGCGTACTCCACGATACAAATATATGTTATCATCTTGAATTGATTTTGGTGTAGAACTACGATAATCTTTCAACACATTATGCTTATCAACTTCGCCTAAAATTGCATTAAATTTAATTAATCATAATTGAACTATTATTTTTGAGAAACTTTTATTACACATACACACACGCGCGCACACACACACACACACACGCACGCATGCATACGCACACACACAACTACATTTCGATACCCTCAAAAATTATCACATCTTCGACACCTCTTACAAATACTATGATAATTTGCAGCCTTTAATTAAAACTTTCATCCTTATTCGAAATATCAATTCAAAAACTAAGTTTATGATTTGTGTTATCAAAGGCGCGGTAGCATTTCATGGCAAGTAGGAGTACGTAGTTTACTACATGATACTATATTACATGTATAGATCAAACAGTGTTTTTCAACATTCGTGAATATTCATTCGTAATTTTTGATAACTTAGGATATAGTGTACTCAAAAAGCCTACATACTTAAGTAGCGAATGATAACTATTTATCATTAAAATATCAATGATATCCGACGTTTAATGGCCCAGCTTAGCTGAATGACAAGATTAGACAACAAAGGTTAGGTCACTGCTATCTTAGGGAATATCTAGTTGTATTGTATACCTTAGCACATAAACTAATTCTTAATCAACTAAAAGTGGTTCAAGCGTAAATTAAATGTCTAGATAATAAAATGTAATTTTGGAAAATAGTTAACAAGATTACAATTCTATTTCTCAACAAAATTTGAGGGGAGGTTCACGTGAAAATTTTTGTATAAAAGTTGCTTATGATTGACCGATAATTTGACATGAGCTCAAGCAAGAGCCTACGATTTCGATACTGGAAGTTATGTTATATCATTATTAAGAATGTAGCTATCTACATAAACTTGAATCTTTTAGTAGAAAATATAAGCTTTTAAATGGTACGAAACTAGTCAAATTACAAACTCTTTTATAAATAATGATATTAATAAATAGGGGAGTGGGGGGGCGAGTTGACCGATTTTTTACTTTTTATTTTTTTTTTCATGAAATTCTATAAGGTTTAACGATTTGAAAGATTACTGGTAGTTTTATGAACGATTGTTTGGTCATCCATTTTTCGGCCAACTCGCCCCAGGGGCGGGGCGAGATGGACCACGCTGATTTTAAACGGTGACAAACATTTTAAAATGTATATATTGATATATACTCATTAAGTACTTGTATTTTAAAGACATTTCTCAAAGTTTTTGATTAGAAAACAGAAAAATATGATGGACTACGAAGATGGAAAAAATTTCACTAATTGTCTGCTTTCGACTTTTTTTATAAGTCTGATTTTTGTGTTAAAATTTTTATAACTTCGAAATATGTCATTTTTGCGGTTAATATATCTGTACAGGATAAAATGAAATAAAAAGGAAAAGAACAAAGGAATTAAAAACAAGGAAATTAAGAGAAAATATTTAAAGGAAAATGTTTATTTAACAAGAA
>JAPYZE010003456.1:0-12901 GCA_030522805.1 Leptomastidea abnormis | reverse complement strand
GAGCAAGTTTCTATGGCAACGCTGATAACAAATTAATTTTTTAAGTAAATACTTGAGAAACAACTTAAGTAAATTAAATATTTTTAAGAATTCTTTGAAGAATATTTTTAAAAATATTCTTAAGAAAATACTTAAGTAAATTCCGAATTGCGCGTGAAGTGAGTTGTCCGTTGTTATTTTGTTTTTATACTTTCATTTAACCAATGTTTATTAATTTATAACTAATAAAATAACATTTTAACTAATATTTTCTTGTTCTTGTAGTTTTGTTCTCTTTTTCGGTATAATATGAGAGACACCAGTGTAGGATTAAAATAGGGTATAATTAAATTTTGTATATTATTTTTTATCAGATGTATGATATTGAACAAAACTTTTACCATTAGTTAGTTTAGAATAAACACAATATTTTAGCAACAATGCATATGGATGAGTTTATATTTGTTAAAATATATAAATATTTATAAAAAAGAAATTTAAATAAAACAAGAATAATAAATTTTATAACTTTCTAAAAATGTTACTTTGAAACATCATTTTTGTAAAAAATAAATTACTAAAATTAATCACTGTTAAAACTTAAAATAGTGTATATTAAGACCAAGCTAATAAATACATAAGTTATATATTAATTGCTACAAACTGAATTATTGAAATTTAATTTACACATTCAAATATATATTATAAAACTGGAATAACTATATAGTCATTTATCTTTATACCATAAGATGATGATTCTTATGTCTGTCTAATATATCAAATACTATTAAATAATTTATAACTAGGAAATTTTTAAATCTTTGTGAAATTAGATTTTAAAAGATTATTTACTACTTACATACAATAGGGTAGCCATGAACATAAAATTTTTGTATTTCATAGAAGCTGTTCTCGCACTACATACAAAATCATTCCACTCTTTTTCCTCAATAAAAACTCAATATTTAAGTATAAACTATGAAGTTTACTTTGATAAATCGTCTAAAAAAGGATTGTTAGTTGGAATATTAATAAAATAAAGGTCACTAAGGTCTGTTCATAACAGACTATTTTAAACTGAGTTAGACTAATTAGTAAATAAAATTCACATAAAACACCTTCAACATTATTTTGTATTTATTAATTACTAGAAAGAAAATAAATTAGAAGTGAATATTATTATATAGTCTGACGACTTGAAAGAAGTTGAGGCACTGCATAGGATTAAAATAAGGTATAATTAAAATTTGAAAATTATTTTTAATCAGATGTATGGATTTGACAAAACTTGGGGGTTTTTGTGTAGTATGACCCATTTCTATGGCGTCCAGTATGACGTCAATGGATAATTTTAAGCAAAAAATTTAAATTCATAAAATTTTTTTGTAACAACTGTAAATCATACAGTTATTAAATAATTATGCAGAATATACGTTCAAGTATTACTTTTTATTGCTCAAAGTCGAGTGAAAACTACAGTTGAGAAAATTGAAATTTCAACAAACAATTATTATTTAACGTCGCAATAAATAATAATTTAACATAACAAACAATAAGAATATAAGAACAACAAAAATAGGTGACCAAAGTATTATAAAAGATAAGCTGCGATCTTACAAAATCTAAATATATCAGCCAATCAATCGATCATTCTATACGTTCAGCCGAACGATCAGAACTTCCCATGCGTTATTTCACATATTTACATTGCTTTATATAGAAATTATCTACAAAGAATAATATAAAAAACTCTGATCTTCCTTCTGTTTCCGCTCCCTCTTACTTCTTTTCGGCAATTCATTCATTGTCTGCTCTTTCTTATTTGTTTCCTGTTGAAAAAAAATTTAAATAATAAAGTTCTGATTGAAATGAATTTTTTTTAAATTATATAGTGTAAATTTGAAAGCGAAGCAGTTGGTCAAATGTTTTACTCTAAGTCGAGGTAAGATAAATTAATATATTATGCACCAAAAGATAGAAGTGGAATAATCACTTTTTTTCAAGGTGCATAAGCTATTTTCAAGGGTTTTTTTACTCCTGAAATCGATTTTTATTTAATAAAATTAATAAAATCGATTTGCCCTCTTAAAAATTGTTTTGCAACTCTGAGAAATTTTTGGTAACATCACGCAATTTAACATCAATTGAAATCGATTGAAATCGATGAGAAATCGGTGGAATTGTTTGAAATATTATAGCGTTTTAAAATTGCTGTAACAGCTAAAAATAGCTCAAAATTACTGAAAATTGAAATCATTTTTAAGAGCGAAAAATCTCTTGGCTATTTTATTCCAGTCTAGATAATATTTTTTTGTTATAAATAAACATTTAGTATAAAAAATTCTATTAGATTATAAAGAAATTGCGAAATTATATAAAACGTTTTCCTTTAGGTATTACAGAAATTAGTTAAAAGAAAGTATATAAAGTTATATCGGAATTGCAATTTTTTTATCAATTAGCGATAAAATAAGTTTATTGTAAATTCTATTTTCGGTACTGCAAGTATAAGACAAGATTGTGCATTCGAGAGTGATTAGCAATTAAATTATGATAATTTTTTATACCTGAGTTTTGATTGATCTTTTCCTGGATATTTTTGGCCGGGACTCATCAATAAGCTATAAAAACATAATTTTATATTTAATGATCATGTCTTTTTTAACACGTTAAGTTGTAAATAAAGACTAGGAATTTGTGCAAAGTAAAATTTTACAAGTCTCGCGCGATATTAAAAATTAAAAAAATTGAGTACTTTATAATAAGAAAAACTAAACATAATTATATGACTTACTGGAATACTCAAAGATGTTTCAACCATAGCCGCATCAGTTGCTAACAAAGAGGAGGGGGAATGTGGAGGAGAAACTGCTTCTTTAATCTATAAAAATCGAAAAATTCATTTTTTATACTGTTCGAATTTGTATCCACAGATTGCTTACTATAGGCCTACTGAGCTTGTTGTAAGAATAATTTTATAAAAAATCAAAGATTGTTGGCAACGAGCTTATTGCAAGTTAAATATAAATAGGGGAGAGAGGGGCTAGGCTACACGATTTTTCTTCAGAAATTTTTTTCTCATTCGAAATCAAAGAAATATACTATTAAAAAAGTACAGACTTAAAACTTGGGATTTCAGGAAGCCCCTCAATTTTTTTTATCAAAAATCAAAAAATTAAAAATTGTGACTTCTAGAGCACAATCATTGAAATCACCTTTTTTTGCAAAATGGAAAAGTCATGGGGCTGAACTACGCGATTTCTCGGGCTGCACTGTACAAAGCACCACAAAAGCCGCCAATTTTGATTTTTTTGCCTGATAAAAATTTAGTGGCTTCTCAAAAGTCCAAAATGTAAAATCCACCATAAGAAAAAGATTTTTCTTCATTTCAAGTAGAGAAAAAAAATTGGGAAAAAATGACCAAAATGCTGTTTTTGCAAAATCCAAAAGTTACGTGAAAAAGTCGAAAAAACGTTATTTTGGTTTTAAAATTTTGTTTTCCAGTGGATTCCATTGATTTCTTGTGCAAAAACTCGAGGGTGGTAGTACAATTATGCCTACTATGTTTAAAAAACACATTAAACTCGTTAACATTAAAATAATCGCGTCGTGTAGTTTAGCCCCCGTGTAGTTTGACCCCTCTCTCCCCTATATACCTATATTATTTTAAATAAAGGTGTTGGTGTTCTTATTTGTCATTTTTTAAATTTTGAGATGGTACTCTTTTGCGCCGAATTTAAAATAACACTTTCTTACCTCGAATTTTGAAATAAAACTATTAGCACTATTTTCATCATTGATATTTTGAGAATTGATTTCAGCGTTAATATTTTCTAAATTTTGGTTCAAGTCGAATGAAAAATCTTCGTAGTCTAAAAAGTCATCCTCGTCGTCAGAATCCTCTATATCAATCCTATTTTCTTCAATGTCATCGTCTTGCATAAAAAAAAAAAAAAACAGTCAAATTATAATTTAAGCTCGTGCATTAAAAATTAAAAATCTTTGAGAAAAGTGTATAAGAAATAAAGAGCTTTCTCGTATACATGGAATTAATAACTGATAATTTTTATCGAAATTACTTTAAGGGGGGGTTCTCATAAAACGCGACCAGAAAATCGACTTTTTATTTTTGTATAGAATAAGTTCCCAAAAGCATTTAGCCGTTTAAGACTGCATAAAAACTTAAAAAGTTACAGCATAATTAACGCAACTTCGACGTATAGAAATGCATGTAACCTCACAATTTTTAATGCGTTTTCTGAAAAACCATGTTTTTTTATATCAGTCTTCACGATGTCTCTAAAACTACGCGATGGATCAATATATTTTTTATTTTATATTTTTATTGTGTATATGAAAAAAATAAATAAATAATCATAAATCACATTTAAAATGACTCGTTTTATGAAAAATACCCCTTAAAAATTGAATTCATTATTCGCAGAATATTTCGCAGAAAAGAGTGAATAAAATTAATTAATGAAAACTATTTATTTTATGATGAGCAGATGTATTTTAAAATGGACTTGCAATGTATACCTTGCTCGTAGATCTCAAAGATATCGTCATTGTATCCACTCATTTCGTTTAAAAATCGTTCTACGGTCCACGGAGGTATAGATTCCAATTCCATCCACGCGTTATGAATTACTTCATTTCTCCATCTTTGTTTTGGCGTTGCCCCTACAGTTGGCTTTAACATTCCCTTTGCTTTTTTAAGATCAGAAATTGATCTTTCCTTAATTTTTATTATGCCATCTGTAAAAAGGATATCATTAATAATTTGTTTTTCTTAATTCATACGCAAAGCGCTATTCACAAGTGAAACCACTTTCTCACTCAATAAAATTGTAACAACTAAATAATATTTATTTTGATTACTTCTTACATAAGAATGTGTAAGTACTAGGTTTAGTCCTGATGTGGCTATTTAAGGTTCGATGGTAAGATTCCAAACAATTATTCGTTCGATCAACCATTTTATACACACTGAAAACTTCTGGCGTGACAATTTTCATCCACTGATTTTTAAAATAGTAATTTATAAATTTAGTCCAAGTCTTCTTTTTTTTTAAATCATCGATAAATAATTTAGGAATCAAATCATCTATCAGATTTATCGCATCCTGTGCCTTACTTGCAGGTAATAAGGGTATAGCAATCAATTTTTTTATAATTTCGTGACTTTTTTGATTATCGGTTTTGTTATAAAGCTGATATTCTGCTGATTTAGCTTTTCTTACTACGGCCTATTATATAAAGTTAATAATTAAATAACATAAAATACTAAAGCATACAAAAAAGGATAGATACCTAAGAGAAAACCTACTTTGAACACTTATTGACACATTTTATTTAATTGTGGAGTTTAGTGTAACTCAACTTTATATTGTAAAACCAAGGAAAAATGATTTATAGCGTCAAAACTATAGCACTTGAAAGTAAAAAAAATCTGGGGTGTTCAAAGTAGCTGTTTCATACAATACAGACAAACTGATAAAATGCGTATAAAAAGTTTAAAAATAGTTATCTACTTGACAAAAATGGAAGTAACATCCATGAATTGCAGTTCTGGGAAATGAGAATCTTAAAGATTTCATAAGTACCTTTTCATAATCGCACATTGCTCTCAAAGGATCAAAAAAGGGAAACATTTTTTTCAACTCTTTCCATACTCTATTGTAAGCTCTATACGTGCGTCGCGTCATCAGTACCCACACACAAGGAACAACCTACAATTTATTTTTAAAAATCCTTTTATCTTTTGTTACTTATTTTTTTTCATAAATATTTTTAAAAATTATATAAAATTAAATTATTTAAATTGAATGTCCATGATTGGTTTTTTAAAATATAATTAATTTTGAAGTTACTATTGAAAATTTGTCTGGTAATTATTAGTAATTCAATTATAATTTAAATAATTTATCAATTATCATTTTAAATAAAAGATAATACTAGTTACCACAGTTTCTTTGAATAATATTATGAAGATTTCTGATAAAAAGATAAAAGAGTGAGGATAAAATAATTATTGTAAACATTGCCAAACCTTACATTAATGTATTCTACATAATTATCGAATAAAAAAAAAGAACGGTACTGAGTGTGGTGTATCATCCTTTGCATCGTTTTCCTCAAATTTCCTTCTTACCTATACCCTTTTTACAAATCTAATTTCGCATTATCGCGTGATATAGAATAATAATACGGTTGGCGAGTGTCATTTCGTTTATGCTAAGCTATACCTACTTTCTTTGTGGACATGTCGCATTTTTAACTGTTAATTTGTTTGCTCCGTGATGTTTTTAGACGTTGGCTTTTTTTATGAGAGGAAAGTTTGTTGAACATTTTTTTGTAAGAATAAAGCTTAAAATAAATCTTTTTTATATGATTTGTTTACTGTGATTTAAAAAAAAATGTAAGAAGTAGTTAAATTTTTTTTCAAGTTTTAAATTTTAAATTATTGCAAAATTTTTTTTATAACAGATTTAAATTTTGATAAAACATTAGCTTGCTAAAGAATAATACATCAGTTATATATTTTAAAGTTATATATTTAAACCTGGAGGCCTGGATTCGAGAACTGGTATCTATCGATTCGGACAACGCGGCTTGAGGAGTCTTAGTTCGATTTTCCGTCTGATTTGTAATCCGGCGGTAAATGAACTACGACACCGTATATGTGTAATGATGAATAGGATCTTATGGAAAAATGTTAAGGGAGTGATTAATAAAAAATGGGCGGTCACGCCCGTGTACTACTGATAAAAAAATTTTTAAATTGAGCTTATATATTAGACGCGAGCAAATAAAATTGGAAAAGCCGTTTTATGAGTGATAAAGTGTTTCTCTGTCTGCCGTAAGTTAAATTCTATTTTTTTCTAATTATCTATCTATCAAAACTAAACATATCAAAAGTATACATATATAAAAACTACTCACCACATTATGTTTTTTTAACATGATTGTTAATACCTGAGTGACACCCTTTACGTTAGGAACAATTTTAAATGTGCCATCAACGTACATGTCATTTCTCTCTTTAAACTCATCCATCAAACTTTTGTCAGTCAAAATTAAATGACTGTGTTTCGATGAAGATGAAATCATTTTAGAAGAGATAGAGAACTCTTTTTCTCCTTCCTTAAAGATCAGGGTATCAAGGTTTTTTTCTACGTGTGTTGCAAATTCTTTCAACGAACCATACTGTTTCTGTAAGCCTGTGTGTGATGTCGAATTTTTTTGAGCTCGTTGCATCGTCATTTGTACATTCGGGAATGCTACATTATGGAACAATTCATCTTTTGTTCTGAATAATAAAAATGAATTTATATAAGAAATTTAAAAGTACATAAAAAAGATAGAAAAAGAGATACTGAAGTAGAAGTGAACAAAGTTCTTTAAAGCAGAATAAATATTACACTTACTGTCTATCAATCCGGTCATATATTTAGGTCTCTATTAGATTCTCCAACATTCAATGCTGCAGCTTTTTTGAGCTTTTCGATAAAAATCCTATCATCGAGGGACTTATGCTTACTTTTTGAACAGGTATGGTGTCCTTCTAATTTTATTGTACTTGGATCGTGGTTTTCATTGATTTTAAGTAAAGCTCCACATTTATCTTTGATGCAACCATATCTGAAACGAAACATAAATTTAAGTATGCTTTAATTTGTACAATTGATTTTTAAAAACGTAGTTCAAAATATTTACCTTGTTGGAGGTTTATTCTTTGCAGAATAATTATATCCTTCAAAGTGATAACCATCAAGATTAATAGATTCTTTTTCAAGATAATCTTTAGCTTGGTGTGACTGATCATATAATTATGATGAAAATTATGAAAAGTAATAAATATTGAAAATTATTAGTACACTTTGGGTTGAATTATAAGAGTTATATTATAAACATACCGAAGTAAACTTAGGTTTATTGTTGTAAGCTTTATTAGATCGAGAAGAGTCAGTTGGAACAGCATGAGTGGTAGCAGCATGATCATTCACACAACTGCTAACTTGTCTTTTCTATGATTATTGAAATTTATATAATCAAATTGAACTATTTTTATATTTATTAAACAAAAAAAAAAAAAAACAGATGCTTTATTTAACATAGTTATGTAAAAAATGTACAATAAAAATAAAAGATTCCAGAACTAATATTTCGCATCTTAAGTAATAGAGAAAAATAAAAAAATGAAAAAAAAATGATCGTATTCAACTTATGAAGTAAAGATGAATATACTATACCATGCATTCTGCAGATGCCACTACTCCATAACTTTGATAAGATGAAGTGGGAATGTATGAAGTAGGTGTAGGCATTGTACTACCAAGATTGCTTTGATTAAACTGTAATAGCAATATAGTTAAATAATAAAGTTAAATATGATTTTTCGCATTAAGTAATCTCTAATAAAAAATCTTAAACAATCTAATTTAAAATACCTCCCATATACAAAAAAAATACTGTCTAACGTCACTAAAGTGCACTACCTAGATTCCGTAATACCTAACTTTGATCATCTATTGAGTCATTTTTCATCATAAAACACAGTCGGTCTCGAACAAAAAAAGCACAAGTCATTAATTTAATTAAAATTAAATTAATCACTCGATTTATACCCCATCTCCTTTATCAGAGCGCCGCCAATGTAGAATTTTGGAATAAAATAGTTTTATACGAATTTCGGAGAGGTGTAATGAGCCCGAAAAATAAATAAAAAATTTTTTGAATGCTGAATTAAACAATCGAGTCATTAAAATCGAAATTTAATGCTGAATTAAATTTTGGGTAATTAACCATTCAAAGTTGAATGATGAATTAAACGTGGAATTAATTTAAAATTGAATTAATTATTTGCAACCCTGCTACGTATTGACTCACACATCGCACTATATTTTATGAAACAAATAAAATGCAGGTGTATGTATCATCAAAAGCTCTGATATACAGACAGTATTTTAGGTTAGTAGCTTTTGAAAAGTTCACAAAAATTTATTACCACAAAAAGTTTAAAAATATAATACGATGGGTGAGTCAATACGCAATTTCACCGCTAAAGAGAAGGAAGTGCTCGCAGATCTGTTTCGAAAGAACAAAATTGTATTCGAAGCAGGCAAATCTGCTAAAGCAGTGGAACTAAGAAATAAGGCTTGGGATGAGATCACGGAAAAGTTTAATGCAAATTCTAATGTTACTACAGTGAGTATTAATATTTTTAAAGTTTGGCTTGAAATTAAGATAATTATAAATTTAATTTTATTTAACATTTTTAAAGATACCTAAGAACCCAAATATCAGCGCACGCGTTAACTCTAATAAACTTTAAAAAAAGGAAAACTATATATTTACTCGTATTGTCTAGTACTTCCCAAAATAATAACAATTTCGTTCAATAGGTCAAAAATCTTTAATCCCTTACCTCTATATGTTATTTATCTCATCAAGCTCCAAATAACATATTGTTTAGCATATTAACTATAGTATATCAGTGAGAAAGGTATATATTTACAAAAAATATTTTTAAATAGCCATACTAACTATGAAAGTCTTTTTATGTTTTTCGTATTGCGTGTAATTATATAAATATTATTTATTATATAAACTAGATTAGTATTGCGCGCTCTTAACATAGCCTAAATGGAAATTTTTTCAAAAAAATTACATTTTATAATTTTGCAACATTTTCTCATTCTCGCTGTCATTTCACGCGACAACTGATAAAACGCTAAAATTTAACTGAATTACGATGTTTTGAATAAATTTTTATAGTAACAATATTATAGGTTAGCGCGTGTTTACGGTGGTATGTTTTTTTTTTTGTATATATCTATGCAGACTGCACTGGACTACTTTGTCGATCAATTACTCATTAATTCGAATCCATTTTCAATTTTGCTATATTTCAAGAAAAAAACTAAAGTAACTTTTTATTTTTAAATTACTTTACTTTTCAATCTAATTATTTTGAGTTTATTAAAATATTAGCGCTATGTATATCAAACTCGACCAATCCCGTTACATTTTGAACAACAGCCAATCAGATCACGAATAAACTGGCTTCACTTTTCGGGTTTCTCAATTTTATATAACCGATTTTTTAAAAAAATTTTTGTAAATATTTACCCTTTTTACTCATAAATTAGAATCCTTATTTTAATAAAATCTATTTCTTATATTTTAGAGAAATCAAAAACAGCTTTTAAAATTTTTTCAAAACAACAAAAATAGTTTACTTAAAGCAGACGAAAACAAAGGTAAAAAATGTAATGTTTTATTTAATAGTATTAAATAACAAATAATCTTTTTTTTCACTTTTAGTAGAAAAAAAACAAATCTCTTTCATTGAGGAAAGTAGAGCTTCCAGTTTTGGTAATGATGAAAGCGAATTCAATGAGGATAAAATAAAGAAACAAGATAAAATAATTATTGAATGCGAAGTTGAGAAAGCAGAAGGAAATCAAACAACGGTAGTGAAAGGTACTAAGATTAAAATTATTAATTGTCTCAAAATAATATCTGATATGTCTAAGACAGTATAATACATGAATAGATGTTGATTATGATGTTATCTTAAAATCATAAATGGTTTTTTAATCCCGCAGATCAAGAACATGATGGTCAAACGATTACTCCAGAGGCTCTTGTGAAAAAAGTAGGAGAAAAAAGAAGAACTGTCGATAGCTACAGATTGTACAGGTTGAAATGCAGTAAACTTATTGCAGAGAGAAAAGCTGCAGTAGCTGTAAAGTATTATTATGATATAAATTATCCTTATTATATAAAAAAGAAAATCCTGATAGTTGAAGAAAAGATTAATTTACTTTTTATTGTTATCGTACGATTTACTAAAATTTAAAAATAAAAATGTATAAATAAAAAACAAAGAAAAATCAACAAAATTTTTTGATAAATTAAAAAAGTCTTAACAATATTTAATTATTATATTATTCTATATTTAATCGGTATTACTGGGCTAATAATTATCGAGAATGATAATTTTTTCTTTTTTCTCGAAATACTCCATGGGTATGTGGATTGTGAAAATCGAGAGATTTTTCTACTAGATTCAGCATCTCATTTTTTAAGGTAGAGATACTGGAAGAAACCTTTTAAAATTCATCATATCAATTATAAATTTAATTATATCAAATAAATTAAAGAAAAATATTTAATTATTATATTATTTATTATTTTTGACTTTCACTTTACAGTAAACTTTGCGAACTAATGAGCGACGCAATACACCAGTTGAGTGTAATCGCAATGAGTGCATCGAGTTACGAATATATAGCATTATTCAGCAGGATTATGTGCATAAAAAAGAGGGGGAAGGCAAATTGTTGGTGTACTTGTAAATGCAAACTAACGTATTTTTCTGTCAGCAAAGGTCGGTTTTCACTGAGAGAGCTTGCAAGCTCGAGAAGTATTTTAATTTTGAAGAAAGAAAGATGGATTGGTTACTATATTCGCGGAGTTTAATTATATAAATGCCTTTTTTCAAGTCAATAATAAGTACACAGCCTTAATTAAAATCTGCTACGTTTTCGTTTGTCAAGCGCAATAAACTTTTACACGCTAAAAATATAAATAAATAAGCTTAGCTTTATATTCGCTTATGAAAAAAATCATTTCTTAAGATTATTGCTTTTACTTTCTCTTTTTCTTTGCTTATAATAAAAAAAACAAACGGAGATACGTTGTTAGTACTTGATGAGGCTTAAAAGCTAAAGGGCTGAAAAATTAGCCTTATAAGCCGTATCGAAAACTCTTGTCTATATGCTTGCCGTGAGCTTACGAACGGAAATGCAACAGTCCTGTTATGCAATAGGCTGCATAACACGACTGTAGATTCAGATCATTAAAATAATAAAGTTTTACGTTTCGGTCCGCAAGCTCACGGCGCGCGCTTTTTAACCCCAAACTTTTCTAAGTTTTCTCTGTGTGCTAAAAGTAATTTCAAATATCAAACAGTTCGCTTTTTTAAATTATATTAAATAATTACTCGAGTGCCAAAATAAATAAATAGAATAAAATAAGCAATAAAAAAATTCGCTTTGACCAGGAGTCGAACGTAAGAAACTTAACCTTGAGAATTTTTTATACGACGCAAGTGAGAGCCAAAATATATACATAAATAGATTTTTTTCTTAATAAAATAAACCTAATTTAATATATGTTCGGAACACCACCGAGCAATTCCTACTGTGTTCGAAATTATTGATAGGTTCAAAATTATTTTATTTAAAATATTTACGCAAGTTTTTACCGCAAGTTGATAAGGATTTGACCATGGATGTTGTACTGGTACAGGAATTTGATGGTGAGATGGTGTATTGATTGGCAATTGCATTACCGTGGGCAGTGGAATATTTGAAAATGAATGGCTTGCGTTCAAAATATAATTTGGCATATTCTGGAATAATAAAAAAAAACAATATATAGACAATCGCAATAACGGACAGGTTGTTAAATGATCTGTACTGAGCTCTAAATTCTCTGTATTTTTAAATAAATTTTTGACATAAAATATAATTTTTTTACCACGGGTAAGTAAGGAGGTGACTGCCACTGGGGTTGCACTGGTTGAGAAATTATGTAGTGTGGAAATTGATTAATAGGCAGTGGCTCTGTTTTGGGTATCTGAAGTTGTACTGGTTGATGAATTGGTAAGTAGGGAAGTATATTTACAGGCAATCGCATTGTTCCGGAATTCATAATATGTGGATTGCCCACATTCATATTAGTAGGCGGTGCTACATTCTGAAAATTGAAACAATGCAGGTGTAAATTAAAATAATAATAATAATAATAAATTATTATTATTATTATTATTATTATTATTATTATTATTATTATTATTATTATTATTATTATTATTATTATTATTATTATTATTATTATTAAACCGCTA
>JAPYZE010003455.1:0-23511 GCA_030522805.1 Leptomastidea abnormis | reverse complement strand
AAATATAGATCTTTACTTCTTCTCTTTTTTAAACAACTTTTTATTATCTTGGTTTCGTCTTTTGTGCAAATTTGTGTGAATCGAGCCTATAATTTGCCTGTGACTCTTTTGTACTCCATCTCTATTATTACGCGGATTATATTGTGTTAAGCTTTTAAATAATACGATGTGCTTGCGCTGAAGTTAAATGATATAGATCGTCTTGATTCTTTTTACGATTTTTTTTTTGTTCCTGTTAAAAAATAGTTTTTTTTAATTAGTGTATTTAACTGTTTCATGTGTTATATATTGTGTAGTGTTATGTAAAACGTTAAAATTTATTTGAATTGGTGAATGATGATAAGTATTTCAGGGTCGCGATAAGTATCATAGTATTTCATAGTATTATTGCTATACGTATTATATGGTTGTGATATTATATGAATAAATTATTCAAAATAATTTTAATTAAAGGGTATCATGATTAAATTATTGGATTAGATTAATGTTAGTTAATTTACAAAAGTAATCTATAATTTACAAGGTGTTTTGGAAACATATACTGATGAATTTTCTTTGTTTTAAAATTAAAATAATTATAGTCATGAAATTAATAAGCATTTGAAACAATTTAAAATAAAATAAATATTCAAACTGTCAAAACTAAACGATCGATAAACGAAAACAAGATAAATCTAATAAATTATTGTCAAAATTATAAATTCGCCACATAATACCTATATGTTAGCTCATTCTTACATTATCATCATTATTATTTTATTCTTTCTCTCTTTTTTTATAATCGTTCATCCCAAACAAGTGTTCGTTTATTTAAAAGAAAAAAAAAGAAAAAAAAAGAAAAAAATGAAAAAATATTAATAAAAAAAATTGTTGTTGCAGTTACGTAGCATCGGTCCCTCTCTTTTTTTTTACAATCGTTCATCCCAAAAAAGATTTTGTTTATTTAAAAGAAAAAAAAAATTAATAAAAAAAAAATTACTGTTGCAGCTACGTAGCGTCGGTCCCAAACTCGTGCCATTCTTCAAAAGTGTATGCGTTTATTTTGTATTATTGGCCGAGCAGCCATGTCTTTTAACCGTGTGCTTCAAATGCCTGCCTATTATTAGTCTTATTTTCTTCATATTACTCCATGGTATCAACCTATCAAAAGAGTGAGTATATTATTATATCGGACGGTATGCAAAATGCAATAATACACTACTTTATTATGTAACACTAAAAAAATAAAATAAGTAATGTTAAACAAAGATTAAGCGCATTGATGTATATAGTTAAAAATTACTGATAAAAAACGAGATTGTTTATGATTGTTTATATTATTGATCGCAATAACAATAAACGAGAACTTTTAGAAGAAGTTTTGAATTAATGTTATTATACGAGAATAAATTACCGCAATGCAACGAAAAAGCCTACAATTATAATAATTGATTATTAAATATTCAAATATTATCCACAAGTCCAATCCACCACAAATAAAAAAAAAATAATAATCATCAACAATCCAAAAGTACCACTAATCTAAAGTATCTGCCTTATACAGGTACGCATTCAATCGTCGTATACTAACAGGCTTGATATTCAGTTGTCTCGGTGATGCATTTCTCGTATGGCCAAGTTGTTTTATCCTCGGCATGGCCATGTTCGCTATCGCCCAGGTGATGTATATCACGGCTTTTGGATTCGAACCGATCAACGCGAGGCTTGGAGCGATTATTTATGGACTGTGTGCTCTTAGTATGTTTATATATTTATATATATGGTTTTTAAATAAATTGTTTTCATATGAATTTTTTTGTTGTTAAAATTTAGTTATCTATACGTTGATGCCTGGTTTGAGTGGTGTTCTAAAGATTGGTGTACCGGTTTATACGATACTTTTAGCTACCATGTCCTGGAGGGCGATAGCGAGAGTACAACTTGTTGGGGTAAGTTTTTATTGGATGTTGTAAAATTTTTTTTTTTTCAATTGATAATAATTGATAACTGCATATTCGTAAATTTGTTTACCGTGTGTGTGTGTGTGTGTGTGCAAGAGATGTAAGACTATAAAAATGAAATGGTACGCGCAAAGTTTATATAGATTTATTTGATTTTTTTTTTTTTTAATTTTATCTACTAGTTGATCTTGATGCGAAATATAAGCGAGGCCACGCAAGTAGATTTATGCAGTCTGACATGTAGGTATATGTAGCGTTTAATGATTCATATTACACGTGAAACGACCCAAATTATTTCATTATCTTTTATACATGCGGTTTTTTATTTTTATGATGATTGATTGTTCGAGTGAATATATAGAGAGCATTTGAAAGAAAATAAAATGAACAATTTAATTTTATTATAAGTTTTTAAATAAAATTGATGTTTATGCAAAACAAAAAAAATTTTTGCTTTTTTTTCTGAAATTCTAGAAAGAATGGACGTGGACCAGATTATGCAGTTGCATTGGTAGCATATGTTTTGTGATATCAGATACGTTAATTGGTTTTCATAATTTCTACAGTCCAGTACCCTATCCACAAGTAACTAATATTTTACTATATTATTATCACAAAATTTATACATATTGTAACATAAAATTATTTTAATTTTTAGATTACAATCATGTTAACTTATTATGCAGCTCAGCTTGGAATTGCACTGAGTGCAGTTGAATCGCGAGAGACAATAAAGACGCAATAGCCAAAAATTAAAAAGAAAAAAAAATTACTGAAAATTTAGAGATATAATATGTTTGCCCCCTCCTAATAATGTTGAACAATGCAAAAATTTATTATTTTTAAATAATAGATTATCATTAATTCAGGCCACTGCCAATTTAAGGGCATATATAATTTATTATCTTATTATAATGATTCTTTTTTTTTTTAAATTTTAGCTAAAGATATGGTCAAAATTAGAATCCTCTATATAAACAAATAAATCCGTTTCTTATTTAAAAATGCATTTATTGCAGCAAATTTCCTTTTTTCACTATTAAGTGGTATACGGGAAAGTTTTTTTTGTTTTAAAAAAATAGAAAAGCATTTTAGTCTAAAGATATAGTTCTTAAATGTATCTTCTTCAATTTTAAAAATGGATTAAAATAAAATAAAATTATTGTAATAGAACAGTTATTTACTGTAAAAGTAGCAAAGAAAGTTGAAAGAAAATATTTTTTATAATGTTGCATCTTAGTTTTAAAATAGTTTTGAATTTAGACATCTTTCAAACTTTTATTGTATTTAAAAGTATTTAATGATTGGGACGACCAATTATCTTGTAAAAACATTGTATATTATGTCTGACGTTAGTATATACATATTTTATTTGTACCATGTATAAATGTTAAATAGTCAATAATTAAATATAATTAGCAAAATTGTTTTGTCAGATAGAAAACATTACTTTGAACTGTAAAAGATTTAGATATTTTTATTTTTTTATATTTTGTATTATTTTTTCAATTAAAAAAATCATTTGACCTTCTTTATTCAAAAAGATGAAAGTAAAAAAATAGTAAGATGCTTTTTGAAAGAAACTTACCGGTATATTATAAGATATTAAAAATTTATAATCTAAAAAAGTAATAGTTCATTTAAGTATAAACTATAATTAAATTAATAAAAGAAAGAAAAAGAAAAGATAATAATTTCAAAGTAATGTTTTTCGTTATTATTCAGAAATACTAAGTTTATTTAAGACAAAAGAAGAAAACAAAAGAAAAAGTTATATAAAAAGATGTTTTTATTACAAAATATCTTAAATACAATGTACAAATGTAATAATGAGTTGTATTTATAAAAATAGAAAATTCCAAAGTTCTATTTTTTTTTAGATAAATATGTAATTAAGTGATAAACAAACGCATTTCAACATATAGTAACAATTTTAATTTTAAAGACAATCTTTATGGACGTTCCTAAGATGAATTTTGTTTTAAAGTAAATAATATCAATTGTCATTAGTATCAAAACATTTCAGGCTTACAAATGTAAAAAAATAATTTGAACATTACAATGTATAACATATCAATCCTATAATACAATACTGACAGTTGTTACGTGCTAATATAACAAGATTTTTCCTTAAAGTAACATGACAATGTATTAGAAGCTGTAGCTTTTTCAATTTTTAAAGATATAATGAAATACTCAGTAAATTTTGCGAATTTTCTGAACTAATTTTTTTATGAAATTGTTTATATTTTTATTAATTTTTAGAAAACAACATTAACAATATACTATTGATATTATTCTGAAGAATAATTCTTGAAAACGTTACAGCTTCCATTTTGTGAGTTGAAGTGATTTGAAAAAGAAAGTAATAATTGAAACAAAAATATAACATTGCATACTAAGTACAATAAAGTATTTAGTCTATACACTTTTAGCACAGAGAGAGAGAGAGAGAGAGAGATCTAAAGTATATTATTAATGTAAGCAATGGAGACTGATGTGAAATAAACTGGAGTTAGTATTGTGTGATAAACTCTGGCCAAATAAACACATTTTATCGTATATGTAGTTTTCATGAATTCAACATATTTGAATATTCCTTTAATAGATATTGTGCAAAAAAATTTCTCGATGTGAGTGTAATTCTATTATATTTTGAAAATTGTGCATAAAGCGTAGACGTAAATATAAAAGGAAACTATTTCTCAACAATGTTAAAAAAAATTGTGAAAACAAATAAATAATAGATATCTTATAAGTGCGTTTCAATTACTTGATCTTCAATAAGTGCTTATTAACATATAAATATTTATATAAAGAACTCATACAAAACATTTTTATAACGAAAACAGATTAATACTTTGAAAATAAGTGTTCCTTCATAAATTGTATAAAAATAACTTATGTCGCTTAATTAACGTATAAAATTAGAAAAAAATATTTTACATGCATTGAGTTTTAGGCAAGACGATAAATTGTAAAGATGTAAATAAGACATTATACAATTATTTTTTTAGTTTCTTTTTTGGATTACTAGGTTCCTGTTTTGGTCGACCTCTTTTTCCTTTAGTATTTGTACTTACTTCGGGTGAAACGTCTTTTGTAGCGGCAACTGACCTCCTTCTCTTAGATGGAACCTCTTCTTTTTTTCCTTTTTCCTCTTCTCCGTTACTATCCTCTTCATCAGATGACTGCCTAGAAAGTCCTCTTTTTCTGTTAGATTTTGAACTTGCTTTAGATGTAATAACTTTTTTTCCTGTAGATTTTCTTTGCTTATTTGGAGCCTCTTCTACTTTCTCTTCTTCATCATCATCCTCATCATTACTCTCTTTTTTGTCAGACACCTGCTTAGGAGGTTCTTTTTTTCCTTTAGCATTTACTTCGGTGGTAACCTTTTTTGCTACAGATTTTTTCTTTTCATCTGAAGCCACTTCTTCTTCTTCTTCTTCTTCTTCATCATCAGTATTCTCCTCTCTATAAGATACCTCCTTGGAAATTCCTCTTCTCGCTCTCGGCTTTACGCTCACTTTCGATGCAATGGCTTTACTTGCTGCAATAGATTTTGTTTTCTTAGCTGAAGCCTCTTCTTCTTCTTCGTCTTCTTCATCATAACTCACGTCCTCATCAGAACTTTCTTCCTCTTCTTCACTCTCTTCTTCATCAGATTCTTGCTTATGCCGACCTCTTTTTCCTTTAGTTTTCGTACTTACTGCAGTCTTAATAATCCTTTTTGTAGTGATAGGCTGTCTTTTCTTAGTTACAAACTCTTTTGCTTCGTCGCTCTCTTCATCATCTGATTCCTGTTTAGATCGACCTCTTTTAGTACTTACTGCAGGTGCAACAGCTTTTTTTGTTACAATAGGCTTTCTCTTTTGAGCTGGAGGCCTTTTGCCTACATCCTCTTCATCTTCTCCGCCAGCATTTTCATCTTCGCGGAAATTGTACTTTGCAGCAAGCTTTTCTCTGATTAGGAGACCTTTGATAAGCTTTTTCCAATTTCCATAAATTCTTTTCTCGCGTTTTTCTTTTGCTCGTTGTTGTGCCAGAACTTGCTCTTCTTCCCAAGCTTCACGTAAGGTATCCTCATATTCTTCACAGACAACAAAACCTTGGAAAGCGGGTAAGGCTCCTCTGCACCCGAAATTGAAACCAACACACGCTGGCGCGCAATCTATGTTCAATTTTCGAGCAAGCCGGTTTAATGCTGGAACTATTGAAAAATAATTAGATTAGTTGTATAGATCAATTGATATTTGGTAAGTAAATTAATTATTTTTTTTACTCTGATTATATATTTTAAATTTATTTAGTTTTATGCATATTTTTAACAATTGTTAAAAAATATTTATTATTTTAAATAAATGATCAAATATTTTACTCACGGTCGATGTATACGCATCCTTTTGGAAGCATACACATTTTGAACAGATCCACATTTCCATACTCATTTCGAGGCACTTTTCCATCCTTGGCTACAGGAGGTTCATATGGATTGGTCTGCCATTTACCAAATAATTCCAAAGGTTGATCTTTTATTTTCATACCAGAAAGCTAAAATTAAAAAATATAATGTTAGTTTTAATGTATATTAATACAGTTAAAATGTTCTCAAAGATCTTGATTAGATTTACCTTATCATATTTTGGCATTGCTTTTACAATTTTATAAGGTTCTTGAGCTGGTTTAACAACTCGTGCTTTTTTGACCCAAGTTTCTCTAGACATCAAAGTATGTACACAATGTCGAGAGTAGATTGCTTCTCCCGTTTTTAAGTGTCCTAAAGGCACGGCATCAGGCGGATACAGAGCTTCAAATTTTAACAAATGTCTTTGCAAAACATACAAAGGGTGACCTTTACATTCAGACAATGTTTTGGGCAAAGGCTGCTCTAGTTCTCTGCAAAATATATAAATAAATTAAAATTTTTAAATGATATTTCAAAACAAAATGAAATAAATAAATTAACATTATATTTCAACTACCTTTGTAACAACTGTTCATCTTCTGCTTTGGATCTTACTGATTTTTCCTCTTTCCAATAAGATAATGTTTCATTCCACCACTTCTCTTCTACTCTTTTTTTTCGAGTATCTGTTAACCAATGTGGACAATAACGACGTGTGACATCTTTTATTGTCCCTTCAGAGTTCCAAGCTATTACATACAAAACAGGTTGGTTTGCTTTTTTCTAAAATAAAAAGAAAAATAATAATTTAATGTATTGATAGTTAAGTTTTGCAAATTTTAAATAAAATTGAAATAATTTTTTGATGCTTACAAACAATTCAGATACACAGTGTATTTTCTGATCTAAAATGCTAACACTTATCCAACTTTCTTCAGCTTCAACATAAACCTCTACCCATACATTATATCCTTTTACATCTCCAGTATCATCTCCAGCATCATCATCAGAGGATATCAATTTTCTTGGATTCTTTACAGATAATTTTGATGCAATAGACAGATTTTTATTAAAATTTTTTGGCTTTGTTTTTAAACTTTGATTTCCTGTTGATGATCTTCTTTTATTAACTTGCTTTACTGTCTTTTTTTTGGGCTTCACATCTTCATATTCAGAATCAGAAGAAAAATAATCATCAGAAGATTCGTTTTCATCTTTCAGAGAAAACTCAGATGAAGAAGTAACTTCCTCTTCTGGTTCAGACATTTCTGCATCTACTAAGGCTTTATTTTTTTTCTTTGTAGCTGTCTTTTTTTTAACTCTTAAACTTAATTTTCGGGCTATGGACATATTGTGCTCATTTTCATCATCACTGTCATCACTTGAATTATGTTTGGTTTTTTTCAATTTTCTTTTCTGTATACCTTTTTTAGTTGCTGCATCTGTTTCAATTTGTTTTCTTTTATTTTCTTGATTAGATTTATTTTTGTTATTAATTATGTTTTCATCTGCCTTATTATTGTCATCTTGACTTTTATTTTTTGTATTTGTATTCTTAACAGATACACTTTTATTAGTTTCTTTTACATCTTCTTCAGTCAAACTTCTATTTAAAACAACTTTGCAAGTTTTTAATGAACTAGCAGAAGATTTTCCTTTTAATAGTGCAGCTGCCTTTTTTTTAGCCTCTTCACTTGCAGCTTTTGCTGCTTCTCGACTGTTTTGAGGAATAACTTTAGGAGGAGAAACTGACTGCTCTTTAGTTTTAGGCCTCTTTCTACTACTTGTACTATTGGCAGTTTTAGCTGATGTTTTTTTAGTTGCATCTTTCTTAGTGGACTTTTCAGCAACATTTTTATTTTTATCACTTTTATTAAGTGTTTTATTAGAATCACCTTTCTTATTGGATTCTTCAGTAACATCTTCCATTTCTTCATCATCATCGTCATCATCTTCCTCCTTTATTGATTTATTACTTGGATTATTTTCTTTTATAGGAATTTTGAAGAGTTGATTAGGTCTTGGTTTCAATCTAGGAGGTTGTAGAGAAATTACTAGTCTGCAATTAATACCTAAACCTCGAACAGTAGCTATATACAATAAAACCAACTCAATGTAATTATAAACTTTCTTATCCTTAACTCTCTGTATCAACAAATCTGTATTAAACACAGTTGCTTTATGGTCTTCACATACTTTAAATAAGCCTACAAACCACTTGGTAAATTTTTCAAAGTACTTCAAATCTGGCCTGTTTTTTGGATAATTTTGTGGAGCTACCAAAGACATGGCATGCTTTAACAAGTCTGGGTGATTGGCCAGCTTATTTAAGAGAAATCCATGCGCAAACCAGCAGAGCAATCCAGTCTTGTGTATGTAAACCTGATTTTTCCTTACCCGCTGATTAATCTTGTTCTGTAAGGCCTTTTGCAAATCCTGTTGCTTCTTTGTTTTCTTATCAAACAAAAAGTTTTGGCCAGGTAAGTGTATTTGTATACCCTTCTCTGGAATAGCATAGCTGTCTTTCACATCTTCCTTGGATTCTTGCTTGACTTCAGGCTCGTCAACCACATTGGACAGACTGTCCTGGCTCTCACCTAGTTTGAGAAGGTCCTCGATCTCCTTGGAAAGATCAGCCTTGGAATCACTTGGCTGCTTAACTCCAGAGGTGGATGGTTGTCCGGATTCAGCATTTGGCAAGCCAAAACTCTGTTTACTACTTTCTAAATTCTTCAGCACCTGGGAGAGCAGTTCAGCCGAACTGATGTTATCCTCATTCGAGCCATCGAGCTCGTCATCCGAATCAGAACTGTCGCCATTGAGTACTACCTTACGATTAGCCTTGGGCTTGGGCTTAGCCGGTTGCTTCTTTGGCTTTTGATCAGAAAAGAACTCGGAGCTGAGATCAATTTTATTAGCAGGCACGAGGAACTCGCTGCTACTGCTGCTACTGTCCGAGTCTCCGTCCTCCGACAATTTGCCCATTGTAATTAATGATCTTCAACGTCCAGAAGAAGACTGGATAAATACACTGTCTTATCAGAAAGTTGTTGGCATTGCCTTTTCGCAACTTTGCGTAACCCGCGTTCCGGCTTACTCTTGCGCGTTATGTCCACGCGCTTCGCTTTGTTATATCACCTTGGCCCCGCAGGCAAACGCGTACCTATATTAGGATGAGTACGTAAACACGTGTGATTAACTCCGATTTTTCTTACACTTTAAGACACAAAGCAATCCTCAAAATTCTCTGCCAACTTACGCTTTAAATAACACTGCAATTTTGCGACGAAGGTGTAGTTGTTGTTACTGTTGTCATACGTTTGTTTTTTTTGTTTTTTTGTTCTTTTTGTATCCTCTTGTGTACGCATAGGTATATGGATGTGCGTGTTATGATTTTCTTATTATTGTTATTGTTCCTAGTTAAAGCGGAGTTCGCGATGCGCGCGCGTGGCGCTGTGCGTGTTATTTTGGCGCGTAATGGATTTGCTCGCGCATTGGCTCGCGAATTTTTTGCCGGCATTGGTAGCGACCAATAAAAGAAGATTTTATGAGCCCGCTTAAAACACAAAAAATATTAGAAATTCTAAATGAAAATGATTTGTATTTTTATGTCGATTTGTAATTATATTATTTATAGAAAGATTCTCTGCTGTACTTTATATTATATTATGAACAATAAATGTATTTTTTTTTTAAATGTAATAGGACCACATTAAAATTTCTAAAATTTGATTAATTATCATGAAAGGGAAAATTGGGTATGTATAGTAAAAAAGTTGAAAAGTTACTCTCTATAATACGATTTACGTTATTATTTTTTTTAATGAAAGTTTTCATTTGACAGCGTAATCTATTTTCCTCAAACAACTTTATTTTTTAAACAATTTCTTTTCTCAAAGTCTAACTCTTAATTCAATATTAGATCCCGACCTTGCAAGCATTTTTCATTAGCTTTTTATATGCAGAGCTAAATTTAAATTGCTCTTAAAGTAAGAAACTAGTTTTTTATCAAATCGGAGAACAAGTAAAAAAAATATAAAATAGTATTTTATAGAGGAGAGATTGGTTTGTGAAGGAAAAATAAATAACAAATAGATTAACTAATAAATTATCGCAATTAAATTTTTATTTCATTTGAAACTTCACTTTTTAAAGAAGCAAAATGAAAAAAAAAATTGTATTATTTCAGTAAATAATAAATAATATAAATAATTAAGTTTACAAATTTTTGAGCAAGAGAAAATTATAAATTACGGCCTGGGTGGGTTGATATCCTCCGTATTGATAATTTTGAGGAGGGTAATTTGATGGATAATAATTGTCTTGACGAGGTTGACTTGGTAAATTTGAAATTTGCTCATTTTGCGATGATGGGGGTGTCGAGGTATCTGGTTGCAAATATTTTGGTAATTCTGATGATGGATACTGCATCGGATACGAGCCTGGTCTATTATACATTGCAAGTTGTTGCGGATACGGCAGATACCTTACAAGCTGTTCCAGATATGGTAGATATAAGATTAATTGTTGAGGATAAGGAGCATGTTTAATTAATTGTTGTATATACGATGTGTATACAGCGAACTGTTGTGCATCTGGTGCTACAGTTGAAAGTTTTTGCAGGTAAGGCAGATACGTTACTAATTCTTGTAGATGTGGCAGATAAGATTTCAGTTGATCTACTGTTAATTGTGTATCTGTTGGTGTTGCAGGCGTCCTTGGTTGGAATGGCTCAAGTGGAGGTGTTGGAGATGTTGGTGATGGTGGTGACGGAGATGAATTTGGTAGTGGTGGTGACGGGGATGATGGTGGAGTTGTCCAAGATTGTACTGTCGATGAAGACGCTGATGGTGGTGGTGTTGGCAGTGTCTGATTTTGCTTATTTTTCTGTAAATAAATAACAGAATAATTAGTCAAAATAATCATACAAGGATTATAAGTATTTATTTTAAAATAATAAAAATAAATATTAAAGATTGACTTTGTTTAAAAAATAATTATTTATTTTTTTAAATAACATAAGAACATGACTACTTTTTAATTTAAAATTGTTCATTCTTAAAAGGTAATCGTATAAATTAAATAAAACTTTACAATTTTGTAAAATAAACATGTTTTTTCAAAATTAAAAACAGACGATTATATATTTACGACAATTGAGACAAGGGCGTATTATTTCAGAAAAACGTTTTCATACTTATTTTTTTTAGTAGCTTCCTAAAAAATTTTGATTTTTACGATCTTTCTATTATCAATGCGATTAAAATTTTTTATTATGTAAGACAATAAACCTTAAGTTTTCTATACAAAAATAATTTATAGATTAAAAATATATTATTAAATAGTAGGTACTTTCTAATTTTTTAAATCAACAATCAATTTTTAATATTGATTTTTATAAATAAAAATAACGATATTTTAAAATTTATTTTAAGCTACAAAATATATACTTGCCTCTGGATCGTCAACTGCTTGTCCATCGCTTCTTGTTGCAAAATTTAAGACGAAAATGAAGATTATAAAAACAAAGTACTTCATTTTAAATTGAAAATGCTGTTGTTACCTTCACTAATGTTCAAAATATAATTGTAAAGAGGTTTTGTAGAATCTTCTACTTATAATGGAATTTAGAGGAAGTGTCGATTGACGCAAGCAGTTCTACAAAAATATATTATTACGTCAATTCAATATTTTTCAATTATTTGAATTTTAAATTATCAATTGTGCACAATTGTCTAAAATGTTTTGAATGTATAAAATGGAAACGCAAAGTACTATCGTCATATTATTTTTAAGTATGAATAAACATATTTGTTTAATAAAAAAATAGGTATATTCAGTGGTGATATAGCGAAATAAATTTCAGTGTTTTATTAAGATTAATGTTGATATTTTAAAAAATTTTGAAAATTCAAAAAGAGTTAACTTTCCCTAAAGTTATTAATAAAATATTATTTAAAATATGTTTGATGTTAGATGTAGATTGTATATTTTAATAATTTCAAATCAAAGCTTATTTACGTTAAATGCCAAATATATTTGATTTATCAATTATTTTAATCAACGTCAATTATGTACTTTAAATGTAAAAGTTATTCTTCATATTTTTATACATAAATTATAAGTTACACAATTTTCTAAAGATCAAAGTTTTCCATTATTTTTTAATGACGTAAGATGAATTTAAGTGACGCAGAATTTTTACGCACTTCTTAATAAAATATTTTTAATCTATTTTTAAATTAACACACCTGTTGCGTTTATTTTTCAAACTTTAAGAAAATATTATCAACTTCCCACACGTGTACTGACGTATGCGTAAAAATACATTTAAATGGAAAATTTTCAGTTAAGGAGTTAGATTACTTTAAAATGTTTTTTTCAGAAATTTTTAGTTGTAAAGAAGAAAATTTTAAACGTAAATCTTAAAATACTTTTTCAAAGGGAAGACTCGTTTAAAATGGTCGTACTGCGGGCAGAACGGACATGTGCTGTATTTCGGATATAAATTATAACTAGAATCACACAAATATATTTTGTAAACAATACGCAGCCAAAATGTTCAGTACTTAATGTTTTTAATATTAGCAACATATGTTAAAAGCGATTTTTTACCGATTTAATAAATAACATATTTTCCGATTTTACCATCATGAAAAAATCAAAATATTTTTTGGCGATGTAATTAAATAATATTTAAGAAACATGAAACATTTTGCACTTATTTTTAAGGGCATGCCCTTTACTTACACAAATTCATATATGTTATCTGATTTTTCATTTTTTGTTGTCAAATCACATATTTGTGAAAATAGAAAAGTAGTTTAAACAAAATTTTTTTAATATTTTACTATGCCATATTTATTTTGCCCGGCAACTTTTGAAGGGCACATAACTCTTATGATTTATCGGCTGTTGAAAAATATTGGAATTACATTAAATTTTATTTAAAATTTTTGTTTTTTTCTCAAGTCTTTCCTATATGTTTACAAAATTATTTTGTTTCTTGGAACTATGACGAACTTCTGATTCTGTGTGTTCAAATACGCTTTGTAAAAAAATTTATTTTTCTACTTTAATGCGAGTTTTATTACGCGTACCAATAAAAATTATCGCAAGTAATTAAAATAATTTTTTTTTATTATCCATCTACCCAATTGCTTTTCCAACCATTAAACTTTTTATTAAAAATTGAAAAAATGGCATTAATATTTTTTTTTTCTCTTCTTTTTTTTAAATAAATTGTTCAAAAGTGAAATTAACATGAAAGCGTATCCAAAAATAAAATATACTTCTGCGTTACCTATGTTATCTTTGGATTAATTTGTTGCAAAATACGTACTTTTGTACCAGCTTCAAACATTAAATATACAACAGTTAATTTTTTTATTCAATAAGCAGTTATTATTTAGGATAATGTAAATAAGGGCATATTACTGCTATTTAAAGTGAATAAAAGTAATTTAATACGTATAGTATAGTTTTTACCTTATTAAACAAAATTTACTTTACCATAAATTAGAAACTTCTATTCAACATTATAATGTGCTTGAATAATTAAAGGTGCAAGGTAATATATAAACACGTGTTTTAATATAAAAAAATTTATTAAACTATATACATTTATAAGTTAAAATACAATTATTTTACATTTCATTAATTTTTAGTACTATTCTTTTATCTTGAGGTCGATTTTTCCTGGACCAGGATATGGAGCTGAAATTATACATAAGATATGGAGTTATATTTTTTGTTCAATTTCTATAAAAAACTAAGTAGCTAAAATTTAACATATTGCAGTAATAAAATTTTTCTTGAAACATACTATTCTTATATCTTTTAATTTTAAATAACGAGTTATAAATTGTAAAAATTGTAAAGAATAAAATATCATTAAAAAAAATTGTCAATAAAATCAAACAAATAAATTAAGTGTGCAATAATAAAATTAGGTCAAACGTAATAAAAAAAAAAATAAGATTTAATGAAATTCTCTTGTACTTTCGCATCATAGTTAAATATCACACACTTAGAAAATAAAAAAAAATGAAGTTAACATATTAAATTCATACACACAGCTTAAAAATGCTTTTTACCTTTAACATTGCGTCCCATATGTTGATTTGTATTTTGCTGCAAATAGGATGCTTGACCAAATCCAGTAGCTCGGCTTACTTGCGGATTTTGCCAATATCCGTTATTTGGTACCTGTGGTCCCAAAAATGGCTGATAAATTTGATTCAAATGTTGACTTTGTGTTTGAGATTGTTGGTTTGATATTGGTGGATATCCTTGGTATGGTGTATTAAAAGGTGGGTAATTAGGTAAAAAAGCTCCTTGAGATTGACTTTGCTGTGCATATGGTGGCGGATTCCTCTCGTACGGTGAATTTGGGGGCAGGTAGTTGGGTGGAAGGTAGCCTTGAGGTTGATCTGGTAAATTAGGATATGGTAGTTGCGGATACTGTGTCGGATAAGAGCCTGGTTTGTACGCTGCAAGTTGTTGCAGATATGGCAAGTATGTTGCAAGACTTTGTAAATACGGTAGCAATGCCACAATTTGTTGGCATTCTTTTGAGTGTGCTTGCGATGGTGTTGGTTGTAATTGAGATGCTGGATTTTGCGTAGAATTTGTTGGACGTGGAATAGGGTATTGCGATGAAGATGAGGGTGATGGTGATGGTGGTGGTGGTGGTGGTGGCGATGTTGGTAATTGTGTGTAGGGTGGTGAAGGCGGTGGTTTTTGTGATGGTGGTGGTTGTTGTTGTTGTGGTGGTGGTGGTGGCACTGGAGCATATTGCGGCTGCTGTTGCGTCTGCGAATAATCTACTGAATTTTGTTTCCACTGCTAAATAAATTTTGAAAACAAAATTCAATTAATTATTTTGATAAAATTATCAGGAAATTTTTTAAATAATTAAATATGTGTAAAACTGAGAATTTTATAGTCTTAACTAAACTTGTAAGTCCTTTTTTTTAAATTATATTTAGGCATGAATTTCTTAGATTTAAAAGTTTATCTTGCATAAATATAACATTAAAATAAAAGTAATTTTTATAAAAATATGTAATTTAATATATAGTATAGTGTTAACTAACATCACGTTCTTGGAACCATGGTGGCGGCTTAAATAATTTCTTAATAAATGGCGATGGTGATGGTGGTGGTAGTAGTGGTGGTGGTGTTGGCGGTGGGAAACCATGAAAAAATGCATCGCCACTTGTTGTAAAACTTATAACAAGAAGCGCGCTTGCAAAGGTGAAGGACTTCATTTTTATTTGAAAATTCTCTTACATTTACTGACGTTTGAGATCAAGTTTTATAGGCTTACTAAGATCACCTTTATATGAGTGAGTTTATAAAGTAATCATCGACTGACTCGAGCATGTTTTAAGTAAAAATTTTTTAACGTACTTAAGCAAACATTCTTGTAAGTTTCCATTGGTATATTCAGTTGACGATTATGTACATAAGTGTATCAAAAGTTGTAAAGCAAAGAATCATTTTTATTTGCTTCAATAGTAAGATACTACAATTAATGCAAAGCACAATCGTTATTTTATTTTTTTTTTTATATTGGATGATAATTTCTGTTCTAACTATATATTTATTTTTATGATAAAGAACAATATTTTTTATTTTTTAAATTTATATTTTTAAATTATTGAAAAATTGAAATTTGAATTTCTTTTTTAATAAAATAGATTTATAACATTGATAACAAAAATTTATAAATTATTTATTAATGATTGGGGTCTAGAATAGCATAATCAGCATATCTTAGGCACAACTTGAGCTCTATATAATCCGCAAGTTTTTTAATTCCGGTAGCTGTTGTTCTGAGCTAGGCCTTGGACAAAAAATTAAAAATTAAAAAATAGCGCAGCAATAAATTAAGTTTTCATTTAGGTAGCTCTAAGGTCTCTTTATTTGTTGCCATGGTGTGTACGCAATTTTTCCACTGTGCAGATTGGAACATTTCGGACTAGTGAATGTAAAATACAATTTTTCTAATTTCATGTTAAGTGAATAATTGTATCTTTCGTAAAGATCGAAATTTGAAATTATTTACCGCGATGACGAAAATTTAATTTGAGTGACGTAAAATTCTTGGACAAATACTGATAAAATTCTACATCTTACAATTCAAGTTCAAATTTTATTGAAACATCTGCGCCGCTTATTTTTTACGTTTCAGAAAAGTATTTCCAAACATGTTCACACGTGCACATTTATTACCAAAAAAATATTTACTTATTCATTACGATATCTAGACACATTTCAAATTTAATTGTTAAAAAAAAAGAAAAAATAATATATTGATTTATACGGTTTAAAGTGATTAATAATTGTATGTCATTGTTTGTTATTACTCAATTTATATCATCTTTGTTATTACTCAACTATTTAATAGTAAGGCCAAAAAAGAATCAAAATAGCTACTTGAATTATTTTTTGAAAAGAATAATTTTTATATGTATTTAAATTATTTTGCAATTTAAACATATATTGAAAATCATTAATAAACGCTGTGAGATAGCAGTAACTTGATTAATTAAAGCAGTTAATTTTACAATTGCTTCTTGGAAGAGAAAGCCTTTTTTACAATATTTTTCTGTATTTTTATTTGAAATAAATAAATTTCTTATCTGTTATTATAGTATTTGAAGAAGATACAAATTATCATCGTTTTTGTTAATTATTAATAATAAGTGACTTATATTTAAGAATTTATATTTAAATCTTTTTTTTTCAAAGTAAAAATAATGCTTATAAAAAAAAGTTTATAAGACAGTCAAGTTTTTTATTATTTTTCGATTTTTTTAACTTGGTATGTGTATAAAAATGATATGAACATTCATAATTTCTAGAATGTAAGAACTTAACTGTTATTAAGAGAAACAGACATATTTTTATTTGCATAACAAAAATCAAATGGGTCTTCTTGTAATTGTAATATGAAGAATTTAATGTGTAAGTTTCTCAATGCTAAATTACGTAATAACATAGACGTTAAAAACAGCTGAAACATAATTTTATAAAACTATACGAAATTTAAATGGAAATATTAATAAGTTAGCTTTCTGTTTAGTAAATGATAAGAAAGGTCAATGGGAAGTCATTAATTTTAACTTTTTAATACTGTATACTGTTTTATGAAATAAAAAGCTTTGATCCTAAGAGTAAATTAATTTAAAGATAACAAAGATTAATTTTTTTTTTGTAAAATTTCAATAAAATTGTAACAAAGATAATTTGATTCTTGAGATTCAAGTTAGAAAAACTTATTGACGCGTTAGGTAGAAAAAATGGTATTAAAAAATTTTTTTTTTTAGTTAATGTTGTACATTCTTATCGGCAGAAATATTTCTTTTATTTTTCGAAAAATAAACGTGCATTTTTTGAAATGATTAATTATGTAATAAAAGAATACACTACTAATACAAATCTTTTTCAAAATAATTTTAGAGAAAAAAAAAATTGGATATAAAAAAATTTGCAACATGTATTGTATTCATAAAAACACTATCCTTTTTTATATATAACTGTTTTATGAAATTTAATTTCTTTACAAATAATCACGTCTTATTCGTCTATTATAATTTGAAATAATTTCAATTCCAATTTACGTTATCTTTATCAAAGAATATCAAAATATTGATTATCAAACGTGTTTTGAATATCATTTCCTATTATTCTTTGACATTGTAAGATTATTCTTGGAATAGTAGTTTCCAGAAAAATCAAAAAGAAAAAAATGGTATTTTTCCAAACATAAAATATAAAATTTTACAAATTGCTATTTTCTTTATCCTTCAAATGATGAATTCTTTCAATACTTTAGAAATTGCACTGTAATGTTTTTTTTTTTGGGTTTTGTTACTCTTATTTAAGCAATTGTTTTCCAATTAAAATCTTTTTGTTTTAAGGTATGTTGAAAAAATTAAAAATTTTATAAAAATATAAAATGTCATCATTTTAATAATTATCTTGTATGTACAAAAATATTTTACATGAATAAAAACTTTACAATAAATAATTTTTATACAAAGAAATATTAACTATGACTTCTGCTACGTTTTTTATGTTTATGTTTAGAACGTTTATGGCTTCGATCATCAGAATTATCCTTTGATTTATTTTTTTTCAATTTATGTTCTTTTTTATGTTTTTTGTGACTTTTTTGTTTGACTGAATCATCTTTTGATATACTATCACAGTTTTTCTCATTAGATTGACTTTCACTTCGTTTATCGCGTTTATCATCTGATCTGCTTCTGCTACGTCTGCTACGTTTTCTTTCATTTGATCGACTTCTGCTTCGTTTGTCACGTTTTCGTTCGTTCGATCGACTTCTATCTCGTTCACTATCACGTTTTTTTTCGTTGGATCTACTTCTACTTCGTTTACGATCACGTGCATAGCCATAACGGTCGTCTGCTTTACTTCGTGAATTAATAAAATCGCGATTTCTGTCTTGAGAATGTTTGTCATCACGACTCCAATCTCGTGATTCTTTTCTATCATAAACTTTTTGTGACAATCTTGAATCTTGATTTTTTGAAGAATCTTTATAATTATCTTTGTAATGACTAGAAGTTTTATAATTGTCGTAGCGTTGGTTTTTGTCATAATCATATTTATAATTTTTATTAAATTTTTCATTGGAATATTTTGCTTCTGATTTATTTTTGTGAAAATTACTAAAACTAGAATTATCTAAATATTCTCTAAATTTTGATGAAGATTGTTTTGCATCATTTTCACTAGTATTAAAATGTGAATCACTATTTTCATTTTCTGTTATTGGAATGTTATATTTTTCTGAAATATATTCTTTATACATTTCCATTTGCTGTTCAACAACTTCTCTCATAATTTCAACATGACTTTTTTTATTAGTATGAACTCCTTTGTATTTTGCTCTACGTCTTTTCAAGTTACGTTCTTGTGCTAAAAGTTCTAGAATAGTTGCATTTTTTTCATCTTCAATACTTTTTTTTCTAAAATAAAAAACATTCTTAATAAATTGTAATAAAATTATAATTTTGATAATATTGAAGTTCTTTAAGACATACTGAGTTTGGTTCATATTTGTGATGTCACTGCCAATATTAGGACCAACAGTATTAGCAATAACATAGTCATACATTGCTCTTCGTTCATCAACTGTAAAATCACTCATCAACCTGTCTGATGTTTGAGGAACTAATTTTTCTTCATCACCTGTTATTGTTACAAAAAAACAAGTAATACAAAGTAATGTTCCACCCTAGCCAAATAAAATAACTATAAAATGTTCTGAGCATATTATTATAAATATTTATGAAATAAATATTGCATTTATTATAATAAAGGATATGGTAAAAGGATATAATGATGCCATGAAGTAAAAAATACTCATTTTCTGAAAAAATTGTAACTATTCAATTACAAATATCACTTGGATGAAATCTTATTAAAGTTAAATAAAATAAAAAAGAAAGGAAAAATACTAACCTATATTTAATTTAGGATTTTTTTGTTTAGCTTCTTTGAGGACTTTATGTTGAAGTTCCATATCTAAAATATTGATAAATATTTAGAAAATTATTAGACTATTTTCCTTAAAATTTTTATTAAAAATATTTTTGTGAATAACTTGTAATAAAAATTTTGTAGAATCGATATGTATCAGAATTGATAAATTTATTGTAATTTAATAAATCAATTATCAAGTTCAATTAATTTAGTGATTCATTAAAAATTTTAAAGAGAAACAAACTCACCAAACTTGACGGTTGAAGGTGAATCTTCCGGCAGAGCTGATTCTGGAAGAGGCTTACAGTCTTTGGTATAACCTAGAGAGTTCCATTCACAGCTTTTCAAATGCCTTTCTATACTCTGTTCTGGAATGCCATGTCCTTTGTTGAAAGGACATATAATAAAAGGTTTTCTCTGTATGAAGAAAACAATAAATTATAATATGTGAAGAAAAGTAAATGAATTTGAAAAAAATAATTTGCTAGGTTATGATACAACTTACATTCTCGTAAAGCTCGTCGAAATCAAAGCCAAAAGCTGAACACAAGTTTTTCACTTTATTGTCAAAGTCGTCCGTGAACTTTTGTAATTCTTCAATATATTTTTGTCTTTCTTCGAGTGATATCTCCGGTTCTTCATCCATTTTTTCGACTTTCTCTGCGGCTAAAAATTTTAAAGCTTCTCACAATTTGCAACACCAGCTCTACCAAATAAACAGTGAGTGGATTTGGAATTATAATTTATGCGTCGAACATTCGCGCGAAATTTAGAATATTTATTAATATGAATAAATTTGTCTACGAGTATAAAACAATTATAAATTAAAGTTATACATTTTTTAATTCTCTTGAACATAAAAAGCATAAGGAAAATTAAACTTAAATTTAAAAATTTATTAAATTTCAATTGCCCGAAACTTTTTTGATTTTTGATATTTCGTTTCGAAATCAAAAGTGTATTAACTAGAAAAATTTCAATAGCTACTAAAGATTATTCACCTAGACCTATTTATAACGGTTAATTTTATAAGCTATAGAGGATGTAAAAGAAAAGTTTTTTGTAAATACTCCTGATTTTTAAGGTAAAGTGAAAAATACTCAAAGTTATTATTACAAAATTTCTAGTCTAAATCTTAATTATAACATTTTCATACATTTCAAATCAATATATTAATGCCGCTCCACATAGCAGTTGATCTAGATTATTTAGGATTAATCAAAAATTTATTGATGTTTTGCTGCATAATATTATATCCCAACAAGGCAAATAAATTTATTCTTCATACAATACATAAGTAGATAGAAGCTATACATCCATATATTCGAACGTTGTTCAAAGAAACTAATTTCTTACTAGATGGTCCACTTTATTCGCAACTTTTAGTTTTTAGATCTTTTTGAATTTTTTGATGCTTAATTCTGTAATTTTGTTAGCTTTAGCGTTACATAATAAGTTATTGAAAGTTTGAACAGTTTGCATTCAGATTATGCAGCAGAGGTAATTTTAATTAAAGTTCTTATTTCGAGTATTTTGCTGTTTCTGACCGTCTCTCTAAACAGCTCTATTCTCTCCTGAGTTAATTAAATTTTTATTACTGATTTGGAATTATACTGAAATTTGCATTTTAATCTCCAACATATGTGCACACTAATGTTACGGTTCAAGCCTGCCTTTGTTGCTTTTATTTTAAAAATATTTATTTATACTCACAATTTTACAATTGAAAAATATATACGTTAATCATTAAATAATAAATAAAAAAAAATAATAATTTAATACTAATTTATATTTATTTATTATTTGTAATTTAAATTTATTAAAATATTATAACTAATATAATTTTTTTTCCTCGTTAAATTGAAATTTTTTACAAATCTTTTTATATTTGCCGCGTTCAAAAACACCTGCTGCGTGCTGCGAACGGCGAGTATATTAGTATATATTGGTGTGGCATAAATCATAAAAATCGTACATATATGCACGGATTCATGGGTAACTAGTTATTAATTATTATAAAGTAGGTAATGTGAATTGTAACGCAATATGCAATTGGTACTTATTCTCATATTGCATTTATTTTTGTAGACTGCGTTTTGAATCATGAATCGCCAATTCGCCATGTGACTGCCAGTTGAACGTTACTAAAAAGTACGCTGAAACCATGGCTGAAACTAATTGACAACTGATAACTAATTTATTAAAGGCAAAACTATTCGATACATCAACGTTTGTAATACACATACAGCTCGTTTCGGTTCGTTTGCGTAAGTACACGATATAGATATTAACTTTTATATTATTTCACACTTTTGCTTATATGTAGACAAAATAGGTTAGTTATTAAAAAATAAAAAAGTAAGCATTTATAATTTTTTAAAAAATTATATGATCAGTTCTTTGGTTTGAAAGAAATAAAAAAGAAAAACTTATTTGCTGAAAAAATCATAACCAGATTATGCATGGTTTACAGAATTTTTTTATTGTTTTGAAAAGGTTATACTATTTCTATTATTAATACTGTATTTTTCTTTTGTCTATAATATCTTAATCTCAAAGTATAAGACTATAAAATCTTGATTATATTTAATTTTTTGTTTTAATAGTAATACTATTGCAAAATCTAAATTTTAGAAATTATATTTATTTATACATTAAAACTACAAATACTCAATGCTCAATTTCACTTTTTTAGGTTCTATTTAGTATTAATTCAAAAAGATAGTAATCAAAGTAATCGACAGATACGTCTCAGAAAATGACTTCTCCTAGATTAGCAGACCAAAATTACATTAAATTTGTAGAGATTTATAATGTCTTAAAAAGTGAACACGATCATGCATTATTCTTACCCGGAGATAAAGAAGTATATCTCAAAGCAATAATTAACAATGATTTTGATATCAACTATAAGTTACCTATTGACTGTTTACTAACTCTCAACAAACCACATTATTCAGGCAATACTCTATTACATTTTGTCATAGAATTTTATAATCATACAGAATGTATAAATAACTTAGGCGATATTTGTTTTGATTTGCTGATCAAATATGGGGCTGATTGTACAATTCAAAACAACAGTGGCTATACTCCACTTTTATTAGCTTTTACTAAAACGTTGCATATTTCTTTTTCTACAATTTTGTCAAAGCTAATTAATTACTATATAGAAACTGGTGCTGATATCAATGAACGCGTTCATGATAACTCTCCTAAGTTTGCTGGCTATACGCCTCTCCACTTTGCAACACACTATAGTCAATTGGAAACAATTGAGTTATTGTTGAATAATGGAGCAAGCTTAAACATTAAAGATGTTAATGGGATGACTCCCTTACATTTACTTATCAAAAATCTAATCCAACATAATGTTCCAAGAGATAATAAGATTTGGAAAATTTTGCAAAATGCATTATGTAACAATCTATTCAATCTACCTGACAATGTAGGTTTGACCTATACACATTCGAACTGCATTTTAGGCAATTTTAAATCTTTAGATCAAAACCTAGACATACATACTCCTATCAATTTGGACTCCCCATTTTATCCAGGCTATACGCCTCTCCATTTCGCAGCTCATTGTAATTTTGAAACAGTAATATTATTACTGGAAGCAGGAGCCAATCTCTTGATTCAAGA
>JAPYZE010003454.1:0-26421 GCA_030522805.1 Leptomastidea abnormis | reverse complement strand
TTGCGGCATTCGATTCTTGAGATCTGTCCAAATCAAACTCAACAATAACTTATACTTTTCCGCATTAAAATCCGAATTTTAATGGCAAAATTGCTACAGCCCAAAATTTTTCATGATTTTTTCGGGTTAGTTTCAAATGCTCAGGAAAGGACGAAAAAAGTTAAAAAGTGCAAAAAAAAATTATGGATAGTCTTTGTCCGGGTATGAACTTCCAAAAATAGCCCCAAAGTAGCCCCTTTCCACGGTACAAATTTTAATCAAAATGATATATTTATTGCGACGAGCACAGCTGTAGGATGTATTTGCGGCTTGACTGATGCTTTATTCTACAACGGCACATATACTGCAATCTCGGGATATGACCTTGTCTAGTCTATAGGTGCGGGTGAAAGTATACTTCTCGAGACATAGCATGGAAGATTGAACCCCCGCCCGAAGTGAGCGCAGCTTCTCTCTATCTCTTTCACGTGGAAAATCTAATGCTCTTATGATAGAAACTTGAGTCATATGTATTATATGTGAGTCTTATTGAGATATTTTCAGTGAAACTGATAACGGGACTTTATAATAACGGGATTTTTTATTATGCCTTAACTGAAATAGTTTGTATATTACTCGGCTTGAAATTTATTCAATTTGAAGAAAAATAATTGTGATTTTTCTAGTCAACGTCGAACAGATGTATTTTTATCACGAAAGAGCATTTAATTTAGTTAAATCTAAAAAAAATTATTCATTATTTTTTTATTATATCAAGCAAAATAGCCGAGAAAGAAAATTAATAAAAGAGAAAGAGAAAGAAATGTAATAATTATATAAAATTGATGAAACCCACGCAGAAAAGTTCATTTATTATTTAAATAACAAATGAACTTTTCTATCTCTCGATCCATGCTACAAGTTTATGGAGAATTCAATTTTTCTTTTTTTCTTCACGGCATATATAAGTATTTTTCAAACTTTTCAACTACGTATTTTTTCCCCCAAGATTAATACGTAAAATCAGTTATAGATTTTGATTTTTAACAGCTTATACAAGAACGTGAAACAAACGTGTTTTCAATTTTAATGATTATCTATTGATTGATTGATTGATTATATTATTGTTCTTGTTACTGGACAATCGAAAATATGATTTATTATATTTTGCATACCTTGTATTGAAAAATCATCCGCTTTCACACATAATCTTATTTTAATTTATCTGTTTTTAACGCGCTAACATTTTTAACTTCAGCATATAAAAACATAAATGCAAAATTCGTGATCTTGAACTCAGTGAAAGTTATCATTTGAAATTCCTGTCTGTATTATATATTTAAAAAGCAGTGCATAACAATAACAGATCAAGCCTTAATCCGCAATCGCTTCTAAATAAGCATTTTCTCTCTCTCTCTCTCTCTCTCTCTCTCTCTCTCTTTCTCCTTCTTTCTCACATTCTCGATAATATTAGCTGTCCCTCGATCTCAAAACCAAAATTCTCCCACTGATTACCTCGATAAACGATGCTAAATCCTCGGCAGCTGCTTCCGAAGAAAAAATAGCCTGCTTCTCCGGCAAAGGCTAGACAGAAACTATATCCAAAAATTTCAAATCACCAGAGGCGATTGCCACTTCCAATGTGTGTGTGTGTGTGTGTATTTTTTGACATTAGCTACACACATTTACAGCTCGATAAGAGAACAGGCTAGTACAATCTCATTTTTATATACCTGCTTGATCGGCACCGGAGCTTGCGGTCTATACCGGACGCAAGACGACCACTACAAGATAGCATAGCCATGTGTGTGCGAGGAACACACACACACACACACACACACACACACACACACACACACACATAAACACACATGTACATATGTATATACAAAGAAGCCTTAATGAGGATGAATAAATATTTGCTTGATTATATAGCTGACCACATAATAAATTTTAGGCTATATTTTACTAAAGCTGGAGAACTTTGGTGCGTACATATCTATATGTATAATGTGAGCGCTGCATCATATTGTTTTTATTATCAATGTAGCCATATATTAGGCTTGCCGTCAAGTTATTTCGGATAATTAATTCCTCTTTTACGTGAGATTTTTATTTATTCATTTATTTATTTATTTTTAAAACATTCAACGACAAAAATTTTAAACAGGTTCTCGACCGATTAAAATAATTATAGGTACACATTATGGAAGATTATGCAAATTACAATAATTGTATAAATAACATGTGCACGCGTAACTTTAATCAATGGCTTAATAATAAACGAAGAAAAAATAAGAATTAAATATAAATAATAAATATATTATTTTGTTTCCATCATATATTAATACCTATACATACTATTGCATCGTTTTTATTACTATTTAAACACATCGGTATAGTGGCTTTATTTAGGAGCAAATAGCTCCAAGAATATGGTTACGAGGTAGAGAACGATAACAGCTTGGTTGCTTATTCAAATGAACTCATTCACGTTCAGATATAAGTATAGACATTATCATAATTAATATTCTTACGTATTTACGCACCGTACGAAAGACGACAATAAAAATGAAAAATCGCCAATTGCGCAAACCACTTCGTATCATTATACCAATTCATAGGTACTCGATTCTCATGCTCTTGAAATTAACATGCCTGTATATACAGAGTGACATAATTGTTTTTTTTGTTTTTTTTTTTTTTTTTCAATATCGACATTTGAAATATTTTAGAACGCATATTGTCAGTTGAGTAGAAAAGAACGCTACTTACATTTGTGTAGTAAAATAATATTTATAATAAAATATTGTAATTTTTCTACTGCATTTTTTTACTGCAAGCTTTTCGTGCTTGTTATCAGCATTTTTTTCACAAGTTTTTATATTTTAATAACAAAGAGACAATATTATCATTCGAATGATTAAAAAAGAAAAAAAAAGTAACGAACAATAAAAAGTTTGAATGTAAAAAAAAAAGGCTATGATTTAATAGACAAGTTATTCTAGTCTTAAAAGAAGGAAAAATAATGTGGATTTTTACCTGTTGCGGATGCCAGGTGTGCTTGAAAAAGCTTTTGAAGTACCTCATGATACGTATATATAGGTAGGTAGGTAGGTAGGTATAATTTTATAAGCTTGACCTTGTTTATACCCAATTGACCAATATTTCCCTCAGAACAAAGCACAAAATTTAACCAAACACATAAACTGCAGACTAATATTATCCATAAGCTCCATCAGCACTATACATAATAGAAAGATCACCGATTGTACAGTATATAGAATCCAATTGAGAGACACTGCAGTCTTATAAGCAGCAGCTGCAGCACGAATAACAAGCTCTACAATAAGTTATGCAAACTTTTGCCTAGGTGTGTGTATTGTATACTATACATCAAAGAAACACAATGTAGATAATCAAATAAACTTGTGTTAAGTTAAACTATATATATATATATAAAGGGAGATATATCGAAGGCTGGGCTGAGAAGAAGTATGGAGTACTGAGAAAATCGCGAGGTGCACACCGGTCGCCCGCTCACCCGGCAATGCGCGCGCGCGATCTCCGCGCGAGCCGGTGCGCTGCTATGGGCTCTCCACAGCAGCCTCTCTCGCTGATCCACACACGCTTGCTCTCTCTTTCTCTCTCTTGCATATACGAGCGAGCGAGCGAACACGATTTTGTCTACATGCAGACACACCGAATAACTTTATGTCTATCGTCGCGCGTTCATACCTGCAATTTCGCTTACTAAACTTCAACTCTCGCTTCATTGCTCTTCCAACCGGCTAATGTGTTTTATATTATTCTTGCCAATGAATCTATGGCTATCTACTATTTGTCCTACAGCGTTTTTTCTTTTTATATATATAGTGAGATATTTTGTCATGCGGTAAGGATGAATGGAATGAATACTAGTATTGGTAGTGGGAGGAGTAGAAAAAGATGAAAAATACGTATTTTGTCTCTTGTTTTGTTGATTTTTGCGATGATAAATTTGTGAATTATAGCTAGATGCGCGAGAGGTGATGAAGTAACACATGGATAATCTAGGCTTGACCTGCGCAGCTGCGCGTCTTACGTAATAATTCTCGTTTTTTTTTTTTTTTTCAACTGTATTGCATAAGGTTCCTTCAACTTATTGATCAAGATTTTTTCTTCTAATTTATATTTTAGATTAAATAGGCTGAATTTTCAAATATTACCGAAAATGTATTCTGAAAATTAAAAAATTTTTTTCAAGAATTTAAAATATTTATCAGTTTGGTTTTTATTTTACAAAGATATTGTTTCAAGTAATAAAATATACGTAAATTGGAATTTAATTAATTACTGAATCAGAAAAAAAATGTATCTTACTTTTTTTTCTATAGACAAATTCATCGGACACCGCGTGTATATATGTTTATTTTGGAATAGCAAATGGATAGAGAACCTGTTAAGCCCGAGGAAGATTTTCCATTGCCTATAGGAAAAACGGGATTTCACTTGAATAAATAGTCAATGTCTGTTCAACTAGACTTTTTTACATATATAAAGTTTTTTAATCAGAAGAGGCTTTTCATTCGTGTTTTTGATGCTGTAATAAGAAGTAATAGGTTCATTTAAAATTTTTTTATTGAATTTTTATAAATGATACTTCTGACACTTAATTTAGTAATGGTTGTAATGTTTATCTTGCATTTGTCACGCTTAATTACATTTCAATCTTTTGGCAAAGATTATCAAGCCAAAAGATATTTATATTGAAATTTCAAAATGCAAGGTTATACAAAATTATCTATTAACATTTTCAGATATCTATGACTAGTTGCTGTTATCGAAAGAAGGAAGGAAAAGCAATATGACAATGCATCTTGCTATTACAAATATAAAAATTTTTGATTTTCGTTTAACAAGTTTTTTTCAAGTTTACAAAAAAAAAAAAAAAAAAAAAATTACTTCACATTATAAATTTAAAAATACTAGCAAGTTTGTAAATAATTCTTATGAATTATTTTTTGATGACAAAACCATTGTGAGTTGTTGCTTCAAGACTTGCTTCATTGCGGAATTCGGCTTTGTCGATTGCGGATTGCGGACTACCTGTGTGCCTTAACCAATTCTTCCTGGAAACAAAATAAAAAAAAGGGTGAATAAAACTCGCATGTCTTGTAATAAGTGTCAAAATTGACATTTTAAAATTAAATTTAAAAACTTGCATTTCCTCTACTTTGCTTTTATTTCCTTCCATGTAACCAACAACAGTTCCTTGTTTTGTATTCATACACCATCCTTTCAAGTCCAGCTCATTTGCTTTCGATTGCGTGTACTAGAATTAATAATATTAGTTTTTTTTGTCTTGTACTACATAGAGATAGGTAGTCGAAAAAGGCGCGCCTATCCGTACTCGAGTCTTGCTCTTGGACAAGCCGCAGTGAAAGTGTTTGAAAATTTTTGCGTTAGTCTCTTATGGTAATAAGAATTGAATTGCGCGTATGGGAACAAGTTGAGGAAGCAAATATAAACTATCTGCGGCAATATCTCTTGGAAATTACAAGTATTAATAAAAGAAAATAAGAAACCATTAAATGAAAAAGTTGAAACAATTTTTTTTCTGTGCTAGAGTGTTATCACCGCAAATATTATTATCATTATTTTTTAAAATAACTTGCATTGCGTTTTAAATTTCCGTTTTCACATTATAAAAAAAATTAAAAATATTTTTCAGCTTGCGTGTCAGACTTTTACAATCGATGAGCTACTGTAATGTTGACGAAAATCTGCGTATTAAATTTTACCGCCTTGTTGAACGCTCCCACACAATTAATATTAACCTTGTCGATGCGCAAACTCCACTGTTAAAGAACATGGCAAAGCATGTCTCAAAATTATATATATATATATACACACATACACATATACATCCCAACCTAACCAATATTTTACTCTCTATTTACAATAATTCTGAAAACCGTTATATGAATATCAAATTGGTAAAATTTTTATCAAGCAATAAAACAAGCCTTACCTTCCTGAAGAACACTCCTAAGACAGAAAAAATAAAGAATTTTTTAATTAAGACGATCAGCAAATATATTAGCAGTAAAAAGTTTCGATCACGATTATAGATGATGTAAGACATGACTTACCCTGGACGCGGCCGTACACTTCAAAGTCAACGCCAATGTTTTCCGGCATCTCGTTTTCCGCCACTTGATAAAGAATCATAAGCAGAGCAACGAGCAGAGTCGAGTGCACCTCGAAACGCTTTACGTAGTCAACGAAAAACATGTGAATATTGTGAATAATGCGCGCACTTTATACACATACATATATGTATTACATACATACATATACATACATATAGGATATATCATTAGGTAGATGATCGCCCCATCATCACCGCCGGCGGTGTTTCCACCGCACACCGGGAGTTTCGGAGCAACAAGGTCAGACTGCGTTTTGTTTGGCAAAACAAATAACATAATAAGTACCTATAGTGAGACCGTCAGCGCCTCCCGTCAGTCCCGTCGTCTGGCCGCCGCGTGGGTGGCTGAGCAAACAGTGAACTAGACACAGTAATGTATTTACGTGCGTTTAGATGGGAATTTCTTGAAAAACATTAATTATGCGTTATTGGCAAATGAAATTTTTAGTTAGAAAAGTTCTAAACATTAAATATATTTTTAAGTAATGAAAAATCATCATTGAATGCGTCAATATTGCTCCACCGGGCTAAGAACGAGAGTATAGGTTGCGCTCAAAGTATTGAAGCATTTCAAGTTTTGTTTTGGATTAAAAACTATCCATATAAATTGCTTGCAATGCGTTCTACATTATTTTTCCTTCAACGTAATGCAAGATCTTATGAATTTCAGTTGACAACATATTCATAATTAATGTTTTTTTAAAAACTCCTATCTAATCGCACGTAAACAAATTGCTATATCATAAGTATACACGCTATGATGTAATATACGCAAAGGTATTACTTGCCTACGTATTTTATACATTCTTAATATGTATAAATATATTGTTTAGTTTTGCACTACGCCGCGCAACATATATACGCTTATTTATACATACACTTGCAAACTTGCATGCATGTGGAAATTGTGTTTGTTTTATGTTTTATCAATAGTTGCACTGCCGGGTGAAATATATTATAGAAATAAAAGGTCTGCATTATGGAATCCACTAAAACTGACAGTACTCCAAAGCAAACAATGGTTTACATATGTGGAGGTTAGTCAAGTATTGCTTTTTTAAATGATTTCTATGCCTTTTATCAGCTGTTGATAAATTCAACTTGCTATGTGTAACTAATATTTATTGCAATTGCAGAATGTCATCATGATAACGAAATTCGTGCCAGGGATCCCATTAGATGCAGAGAATGTGGCTATCGTATTATGTACAAAAAACGAACTAAACGACGTGAGTTTTGATTTTTCTTTGCTATTATATGCGAATTAACAATGATTGCATCTTTTCATGTTCTAGTTGTCGTATTTGATGCACGATGATTGAGGATTAATCGATAATTCAAATTCCTAAATCAATTCAAGTACAATATTTCAAGAAATGTATTTTGTATGTTCAATAAAATATTAATCAACTAAAAAATGTATGAATCAGTTGTTTATAATTACTAGCCATCTATAGGCGCGCGCGCTCCATTCTGTATATGCAGATTTTGTTTTGTTTTTATCTAAGCCAATCAGATCACGAATAAAACGGGGACATCAAAACTTTATTATAGGAATATAATAAATTGCTTTACTTTATAAAAAACAAAACAGATTAGAATTAGTGCAAATGCAAATCCTGCTTCAAAAAATTTAATAATTTACAAGTCTCAATGATGTTCAAAAATTGCTTTATTAAATTAGAATTGCAATTCACGTTGCCACAGAAGCTACCTATAATAATGATAATAATAATAATAATAATAGATTATTAAAAATGGCTTGTAATCTACTTTAGTCAAAGCAATGGAATTGTAATATCCTTATTATTTTCACACAAATTTCATGTTTCGCGCGCAACGACGTCTGCTCTATTAACCTCAAAAAGGCTCGTAAACTAAACATACAGAATGCAGCGCAAATATATACGTGGCAACCGGTGGCGCCAACCGCAGCGGTTTCCGCAATACGCATAATAATCCGCAATATATATACATATATACACAAGTCGGTGTGACTGCAGAAAGCCGCAGTTATCTTGAACAAGCGGTGTGTGTTCTGTAAACGAATTCCCACGACCACGATTTTCGAACACTATAGATTCTAACGTCGCAAGCCCAACAATTTTTTAGTGATAGCTGCAATGTCTGCTGGACCCTGAAATCAACGCTGGTCACACAATGGTACGTGTAACATTTCTGCATCCGGACCTGGGCATCGGGGGTGCTGAGCGCCTGGTAGTCGACGCGGCTCTGGCTCTCAAGCACCACGGCCACGAAGTCGATTTTGTTACGAGTCATCACGATACCGATCACTGTTTTAACGAGACCAAGGATGGCACGTTCAACGTCACGGTGGTTGGAAATTGGCTACCTCGACACATATTTGGTCGGTTCTTTGCACTTTGCGCCTACCTTAGAATGGTAAACAAAACAAACGATCTTGCGATTTAATCAGATGCAACTTGCTTATGTTTGAATTGCAATTTCCTGATTTTTATTCGTGTTTTGAATGCTAAAAAATTTGCTTAAAAAAGATTTTATGGCAAGTTGTTTATTGCCCAGTTTACTTTTTATTTTGCTTTATTTCAGATATATGCAGCTTTGTACATCATTTCAAGGGGAAACTGCCCTGATGTTGTTTTTTGTGATTTAGTATCGGTGTGTATTCCAATTCTTAAAGTAAGAGTGCCAGCAGTTGTATTTTATTGTCACCATCCGGATCAGGTGCTGACAACTTACAATAGTAAATTAAAAAAACTTTATCGTGCTCCACTAAATTATCTTGAAGAAATTACTACTGGTTTAGCTGATAAGGTGTTTGTTAATAGTCTTTATACCAAAAGTGTATATAAAGATACTTTTAAAAGACTGAATGCTGAAAATACAGAAGTGTTGTATCCTACGATAAATACAGCTTACTTTGACCAAGTGCATATACTTTCAATGGAAAGGATTTTAGATAAAAAAATGTTGCCTGATACTTGCTATTTACTTTCTATCAACAGATATGAACGTAAAAAAAAACTTTCTATTGCAATTCAAGCTTTGTTTCATCTTGAAAAGTATTTAACAAAAGAAGAATACAAAAAGGTTTATCTGATAGTTGCTGGTGGTTACGACAAGAGAGTCGAAGAAAATGTTGAATATTACCTTGAGTTGATCCAAGTGGCCGATGAACTGGGTGTATCAGATCAAGTATTTTTCTTAAGATCACCAACTGACATTGAAAAAATTTCACTTCTAGCAAATTGCGATGTCTTGATATACACGCCTCCTAACGAGCATTTTGGAATAGTTCCTTTAGAGGCAATGTATGCTTCCAAGCCTGTTGTTGCCCATAATTCTGGAGGTCCCAAAGAGTCTGTTATTGATAACGTCACTGGTTTTTTGTTTGAAGAATCTAATTATTATGAAAAACTAGCAACTTTAATAAAAGACAAATCACTGAGATCACAGTTTGGCACAGCTGGCAAAGAGCAATTCTTGGAGAAGTTTAGTTTTCAAGCATTTAGCGATAATCTTGATGCCGCAATACTTGACGTGTATGATAAAAAAAAATCGCGATAACTTGTAAATAAATTTTTAAAAAATTATTAAACACTATCATTTTTATAGTTTTTTATTGATAGTTTTATCACAAATAAATGAATTGCATAAACAAATAAATAGTTTCATTATTTCAAGAAGAACGTCCTGCAAGTAAGCAGAACAAAAAAAGGTTCCAGTTTGTTACCGTTTTTGAGCATCTGTGTCAATAGCTAAAATTGAAAAGAAAATTTTGCTTTAGTAATTGATAAATTTTCTTTTTTAATTAATAAAAAAATTGCAAGGTTACTTTTTCCATCGCACGCAACTATTTTAACTTTATCTACAGTAGCAACTTCTTGTACTTCTCTAAATTCCACGTCATTAAGCATGAATGTCCATACATTATCACAAAATCGGTATGTATTTAATTTACCAGCCTATAAAAAAAAAAAAATTGAAATTTGCTTAGTGAAAAAAAATTCTTGCAATGCAAAAAAATTTGCAACATTTCAACATAATAAATCGTAACTTACCCTAAAGCTAAGCCTTGATCTAACTCTAGTTGCTAAAGCTTGATTAATTGATTTATCAAATTGAAGTAAGACTTTTACTGCAAGTGCAGGTGTAATTTGACCATACTGGAAAAAATGACAGTGTTATTTTTAATTACGAAGACCTTGAAAATTAATAGATTTAGAGACTAGACAATTTGTTTCAAGCCATGATTATACATAAATAAATAAAAAACAACATAACCTACGTGTATCAATTCATCCAGGCTCTCTTGCAAGGTATTTCCCAAAGTCGTATTTCTATATAATTGGTATGTCATTTTTTAATACTGAATCTTATTACATGTAAATATTATGAATATATAATAAATATATGTTTAATAACTAAAAAAAATGGTAACAAGCAAGCCGACAGCGTTTATGATGATATGACGGGCAGTTGTAGGGTTGGCATTGCTTATTCGCTTTGCTTCTCTGCCACTACAGTGCGTGTAAACTTCCGCTGCTAGCACAAAACAAAAAGGTTAGGTTTCTTTCCTTCTTTTGCTCTTTATACACGGCGGCTGACGCACGTTGCTCCAAGCTTTTTCTTGGATAAAAAATGGGTTTTCAGAATATTTGGTACTCGCATCCGCGCAAATATGGCCAAGGATCCAGGTCTTGGTAAGTCAAGTTTTTTGTGTGCACTCCAAACAGGCGCAGCTTGTAAAAATGAAATTTTTTTAATTATGTGTAACTTTAACCTCAAAATTTATTGCTCATTTAATAATGTCACTCTTTACTTTTGCATTACATTTTATTATTTAAAATTATTACCAATTTACTTGCATCAACATGCTATTCATAATTTCATATGCATATTTTTCCAGCCGTGCATGTGCCAACAGACATGGTCTCATCCGTAAATACGGTCTCAACCTATGCCGCCAGTGCTTTAGAGAGTACGCTGCTGACATTGGATTCAAAAAGGTGAGAAAGTTGACTCTGTGGTGCAGATTATTTTTTTATTTATAATTTAATTAAATACCTTTGCTAGTTAATTAAAAAATTGATTGATAAATAGAAATGTCAGTTTTAAATTTACTTTTCAACTCACTTTTTAACTTGATATTGAATTCAAAGTTGTTAAGATTTTTCTTCTGAATAGAAATAAACAAATAAATTAATTTGACCAATAACAAATTTTTACCAAAAAATAATGTTGATTGAAAGTAATTTTTTCTTTTTTTATGTTCCAGTTGGATTAGATTCTTGATTTTCCGATAATGATAAATTCAAAAACAAGTCTGCTTGTAACACAGTAGAACAATTATGCGAGTAAATATTTATCAAAAGCATCATAAATCACTTGGCAACAGTGGAAAGCAATCCATTTGTAAATATTACTCTATTTTTATTGTAAATTTTGTTACAACAGAAATCATTATAAATTTAACATGAATTAAGAATGGTAAATTTTTTTTACTCGTTATTTTTTCCAAGTCCTTGAAACAAATTTAAATTCAAATTTTTATGTAAAATATTACCACTAGTATATTTTTTATATCAATTTTAGTATTTAAGCAATATATTAAAGGGTAATAAAAAGGATAAAACACAAGATGAAAAATTCAAGAATTTCTTTTCTGAAAATAAAAAATTTTATATTTTTCTATACTTGCACATACAATAGATATGCGCTATATTGATTATTGTAACTTTATATAAAGATATATATATATGTTTTATGGAACAATTTCTATAGAATTTAATTTATCTTTAACTGGTAAAATCAACAAAATATTAATCTTGCAAGTAAAGCAAACTTGAAGGATAATCTACTAATGACTAAAGAATTTTGACTTCAAAAATGTGCATCAATTACAGTGAATATTTTTTTTTTTACAAGTTGAATAAAAAAATACAAACTCAATTTGCTAAATGTAGCAAAGAGTTTTTGATTTTATTTGTACCATTTTTTGGTCGTGATTTTTGTATGTTTAACAAAACATAAACAATTATTAAAAATTAAAAACGTTATTGATATTAGCTAGCATGAAATTTGATTTGTATGAAGTATTCAAGATTTTAAAGCTTGACAAATTTTTAATCATGCAAGTAAACCCTACTTTTGTTATTAATAATTTAATCATAAAGGTTGAGGGTTGAGAAAAAGATGATCTCAAGATGTAATTTACATTTTTTGAAAAGCTAATGCTAAGTGTCATGCTTCACCGGATTTGCCCCATGAAATTTTACATTCTGATGTGTAAGAGGTGACTCAAGACATTGTATCTAGATTATGAAATTATCATTTCTCTTAGCATCACCGATGAGGGGCATCAATTTTTGAGTATGTTATTCTGATTGGTGGTGGAACGTACTCTCCACAATTGCATTTTTTTGAACTAACAAAATCAAATGAACCAAGTCTGGCATGGCATAGAGGACAGTACAGTTTGCCTTTAATCCAATTTTCCTGAAACAAAAATATAACATGGAATGTCAAGTAAAATAATAATTAACAAATAGAGTGGCCTTGAACTAATAAAAATCAATTTCCGCTATTGAACATTACGAAAGCAATGAGAGACGCGGGGTTGTGAAAGGCCGAACATGCAAGTCAGCAAATCTGACGGCCACTCCGAAATAGAAAACGAAGCAAATTCAGTATAACGACAACAACTTGCAGCTCTTTCGCAAAGAGATGGATCAGACTGCTTTCAGAGAAAAGCAAATAATGTGAAAGATCGAATAAAATGCAAATCTATTATATAAATATATACTCGATCAACAACGTCGTGAATCCAGTCTGGCATGTTATCCTCTGCTAGGTAAAAACAGTCCTCGGGCACATCGCTGTTGCATCTCATGCTACGTCCGCCAGGGCCAACCACCTGTCCGTGAGCCGTGAGACTTGGGAAGGCCTCCTCGGTGAAAAGCAGGCTCCGACATCGCTTGCACTTGACCTGGGTAATCTGCGTACATAATTGAAAAACAAGACAAAGGGATGATGGAGTTTGCATTACGTGAGTGGGTGCGAGCGAGTGCATTAAATCAAGGTGTCAAATCGCGGGAATGAAAAACAAAATAGCAGCATATACATAACACACGTTATTCTTTTGCTTTCTCTCTTTTTTTCATCTTTGCCAAACTCGCGCGCGCGTTCCCGCGCGGATTCCGTTTAATTCGCGCGAACCATATAGCGTTTCCAACGGTCTCTCTCTCTCTCTCTCTCTTTCTTTCTTTTCGGAGCGCTCAGCTGACGCGCCCGCCAAAGCGTATACCTTTGTATACATAATATATTATACTTAAAGCGCAGACGACAAATTGAGACGAAAGCAAGTTTACCAGACCCTCGAGTTGCCTCGATGAGGTTCAAGGGTTCTTCTGCAAGTTTGCGACACAGAAAGCGCTAAATGCTGCTCCGCTCTCGGGGGACGAGGTTCGCTGTCGAGGACGCCCGTACAAGAGGCCCTCAGCAGAGTTTGATATATTATGGTAACCTAGTTACACGTAAACTCACTTTGGCAGGCATTTTCGTAGCTAGGGCTCAACTCCTGCTGGCGGAGAAACTTGGATTTCTTTTTTTTAATTAAGGATTAGTACTGTTGTTGCTGCTGCTGCTGCTGAATGTTCTGAAAAGTCTGGTTCGTTGGCGAAAAAAAGCTGAGACTAGAGTGATGTAAAGAGGTAAACTCGTCTCGCGCGACTGCTGCTATATTGCTATATATATTTATATATACTGTTGCGTCTACTGCTGCTCTGTTGTTCCCCCACTCCTGATGCCTTATAGATGCCTCCTGCGCAACGCACGCGCACAAGCACGCATATCACTCTCCCTCCATAAACACATCTCCGATGCCATTTGTGACGAGTACTCCAAAATTCGCGAATCGTGAACGTTAGTTTGATGTTTGAGTTCTTGATCATTGTGGTGCATGAGGTGCATCACAGTGCCTGATCCTACATACCTATAAGATATATATTACCGCGATGAGTAAATCGAGACAATTAGTCTTTTTTATTTTTTGATAAACGAGCTTTGGATTTTTTGGAGTTCAAGATAAGCAAGAAACGAAGGTAAATGAATATACACTTGGCTTACCGCATGTAACTTGCAAGAACTAGTTGAAAATTCCAATTATTTCAAACGCTCAATTTATAATACATGTTTATCGTTCGATTTAATTTAGAATATGTGAAAACACTTGATCAATGCATTGTATGTGAAATTTATTTTTTTTTTCTTGCATGCTCAGTTATTTTCTCCTGTTTATTGTAACGTGTACATAATTGAAATACTAGACGAAATATATGAGCGTTACAAAATTTTGTTGTTTGCTGTACCACTCGTGTAAAATGTTAACGAACAACGCCAATTAAAATCAAATCTATTTGTCTTGTAAATTATTTAATCATTGCGCGCAATTAATTTTACAGGAAATGGAGTGCAAAACAACAATGGTCAAACTTGGCAGGTTCGAAACCTATTTTTATTTCGGAGTTTGGATTACGGCCGTGTTTTATTCGATCTTATGTATCCAGAAGGCCACCGAAAAATGTAAGACTTAAAAATGTAAAATCGTGTTGTTTATTTAAAAATTGAAAGATATGGTATTAAGGCGCTTGCCTCTTTATTAACTTGCAAATTATCGTGTCAAATTTTTAATTTAAATACGGATATTTTTTCATTACTTTTTATTTTATTTCCTTTATTATTACAAATTCATACAGATTTCCTCAATTATGCTGACGATTATAACGACTTTAGCCCGGGCTGGTCTTTTCTCAAACACAGAAAACTTGACACATCTGATGAGGAGTGGAAAATATGGATACCACTTATTTACAGGCTTGTTCCTTGGATAGCTGCAAATGTTTTTGCAAGTCAATGCATAAAAAAATTTTCAAATAACACAGTAAGATGATAATATTATAAATTGCAAGTAATGTGAATGCAATAAAATTTATTTATAAAAAAATTAATTTTTATTAAAATTTTTTCCAGACTTTATTGTGTGCTTCCTACATTGTAATATCCATAACATATCTATGGTATTACTTTGGCTTAACAAGTACATTATGTACTTTGCTGCTGCCATATGTATCTTGTTTATTAACTTCACTTAAAAGTAAGGTAATTTCCTGGTTTGTCCATTCTATGACATTAGCTTTAATATATTGGGCAAAAGTGTCTGATGTTGTATTTAGAGAATGGTTGGCTCTTAACGATGAAGATTACTTCATGTTAACTACTGCAATTTGTTGGATTCAACTGAGGAGTATCAGTTACAGTATTGACAGCATAGAATCTTATAAACATGTTAATATTTGTGGATTTATTCAAGATTTGATTAAAAATATTGCATATTGCATATATTTACCAACTTTATTCTTGGGACCAATTATTCTTTATCATCAATTTGTAGATGGTGTAAGTTTTTTTGTTGTTTTGTCAAAAGTGATTATCTAAATACTGATTTGCATTCCTATTTTTAGATTAAAAAATTGTATACACCATGGAATAAGGAAAAATTATTGAAAATATTTTTTAATTTAATTCGTTATGGTTTCTGGATGTACTTTACGGAATTCTATTTGCATTTTTTATATTTTAATGCATTACGATTCCATCCAAAAACTGTTATGAAACTTGAACCATGGGCTTTTTATGGACTTGGTTATTGCATGGGACAGTATTTTTTAAATAAATATGTAGTTGTCTATGGTTTCGCGTCGACTATATGTAGAGCTGAAGATATTGATGCACCTCCTCAACCTAAGTGTATCAGTAGAATACATTTGTATTCCGATATGTGGAAACATTTTGATAGAGGATTATATAAATTTTTATTGAGGTAATTTATAACAAAACATTCGATTTATTTGCCAATCATATATTCTCTCTAATTACATTTTTTTTTTCTTCTTTTTTAGGTACATTTACATTCCATGTGATCCTAGAACATCATTTGAAAAAGTTTTTGCATCAGCTTTATGCTTTACATTTATATATCTTTGGCATGGTATGCATTTATATATTTTTATATGGGCATTTTTGAATTTCCTAGGTCTTGCTATTGAAAATATTGTCAAGTCATCGATGCAAGTTTTTTACAAAAATGCAGATTACTTGAGCTGTCAAAGCAAGAGAAGACTTGAATGTTTATTAGCAAGTCCTCTTTTAGTGCTGTCAGCAATATCAAATTTTTATTTTTTTGCCGATGAAGAAATTGGGCACACTTACGCGTGGAGAATTTTTCAAGGTATTAACTCCTATTGATTAAAAAGATAAATTTTTTTACAAAAATTATAAAAAAAAAATTTTTTACAGAATCTTGGAAAGTTTATGCAATTTTAATTTTTGTCCTGTATTGCTGTTGTCAAACTTCAACAGAAATTAAACAAATGGAAGAAGTAAATTCACTGGAATCAGGAAGGATATTAAAGTCAAAAAATGAATAAAATAAGAAAAATTTTTGTTATTTTTGATATAATTTTATAGATATAAGTACAAAATACGTATAAAAATACAATGACTACATACATTTTTTATGATAAAAAGCTATAAATCAGTGTATGCAGAATACGATTATCCTACAGATTCTTAGACATAGAGATAAAGTGACTTAAATAAATGTATTATTACAATATTTTTTATATCAAGAATGCTGCAATGATTTTTTCCCAAATTGAATTCACAATTGCTTCTTGTTAGAATATAAGGCACGTTTTATGTGTATTATAAAAAAGCTTTTCAATTACTCGACATCACAATTGTAGTATAGGAATGAAGTTGAGCAGCATGCTTATTAAATAGAAAAGATTTCTTTTTTTTTTTTTAGTATAATAGAAAATGAGTTGTCACGAAAATAGGTTTAGGCATATGTTTATATATAAATATATAATAGTAATTTTAACGTTCGTTGTTTAAATATTTGGCGGTCAGTTTAGATTTTCGAAATTATATACATTTTCTGGTAGTTTGCATAATTTCTTATAATGTAATTTTTTTATTTTATTTTTATCATTATTTTGCATGAAAAAATCTTGAAATTCAGATGAGAACTTGCTTAATATCTCTCGTTTATTCAACTGATTTTTTTCAGACTTGTGAAGAGATGGAAGACAAATTTGAATAATCAAATTCAAGCGCCTTAAAATATTTTTCTCAATTAATCTGTTTGATTCAAAATTAAACCGGAGTTAAACACATTGAGTTGAAAAATTTGTCTTTGGACTAATATTAAGACGTATCAGACAATGTATCAAACATCTCTTTGAAAAATTAAACACCATCGATACATTTGATTATAAAATTATGTATAGAATTACAATTGCGCTGATATTGTAAAAAATAGCTGCGACGCTTAATTACTTGGCTGGAACCGCAACTATGGGCAGTGTTTTTGATTCCTGTAAAGTGTTATTATCAATTTCTAAGAGATTATCATCATCGCTAGCTAATAGCAAAAACGTTTGCTGCTTTCCATTTTGTATAAGGTTAATACTTTGTGCCTTATTCCCAAGCAAAGCAATTTTACTATTTTTTATCAATTGCAATGTCGCGGTACCATTATTTTCGCAAATTTTTACTTGGCAAGGAATTATATTAACATTTTGATCGACATCATTTGTATCTATTTGTATTACCTCTTCCGTCATAGTCCCATTCACAGTAGTAGCAAACTCATTAATATTTTCCGTGCTCGTAACATGCTCGGATGCTAGTACTTGTTGCGATTCAATAATTTCTTGCGATCCAATAATCTCTGCAGAATCGATAATCTCTTCAGACTCGACAATCTCTTGAGACTCTACTACTTCCTGAGTCATGAGGATTTCTTGATTGTCAAGTATCAGGACGTTGCCTTCTGCAGAACCAACTTTCTTTTCATAGTTTGAATCGATTGCTTCAACCAAGTTTTCGGTACACTCTTCGTATTGAATGACAGTCTCCTCATGAGGTTCAAATTCATGTTTAATATTCTCGACCAAATGGTTTGTACAGACTTGTTGTTCCCCTTCGACGTAATCCATTGCTTCATCATTCGCGAATACTTCATCTTGTGCGTAATTGTAATTCTCAAAATGTAGCGCGCCGTTCGAGTCAGTTTGTGCAATGACCACCTCGTTATTTGCAAAAGTATGCTCTATATCAGTCTCGTTAAATTCAGTCTTGATGTCGATGTGAACTTGCTCTTGGACCTGCGTATTCTCTTCATCGATAATTCCATTGGAGTGATTCTCATACACCCACACTTGATTATTGACACACGGCTGAGAATTTGCATCATCGTTGTCAATTTGTTGTTCGTCCCAGAGATGCAAGTTATTATCCTGAGAATGATTTGATACCGTTTCTACAGGATCGGGTGCTGCTGCGGGTGCTTCGGGTTTTTTTCTTCGGCTCTTAGACTTAACTTTCTTTGATTCTTCCTCTGCTGCTGAAAGGTGCAGCAATTCACCGGTTATTGTAAGGACTTTGTTATGTCGAGTTTTAAGGTGACGTTTGTAAGTGTTTCTAGTTTTGAATCTGCAATAGATAAATAAACACATTCAGAATAACCACTTGACTAAAATCAGAGTTGGTAAAGCTAGATGATCAAGTATTTTACCTTTGACCGCAATCTTCACAACCGAACGGTGCCTCGCCTGTGTGCCTCCTGCGATGCTCCCTAAAATGCGATGGGTGCCGAAACTTTTTGCCGCAGTCGGCGCAGGTGAAGCGCGTTAAATTTTCATGTATCAGCATGTGATACTTGAGACTATGTCGCCGTGTAAATACCGAGTTACATATCTCGCATGCGTAGGGTTTGATGCCGGCGTGACTGCGGTAATGCGAGAGTAGCGTTGTCGGGGCGGTGAAACTACGGGGCGGCTGGCAAATGGCGCACGACAAATCACTGCCTGGCGGATTGCCGAACTTCTTGATCTTCGCTATTTCCGTAAGCGCGCGTTGTCTCTCTTCTTCGCTTGTGCCGATAAACTTTGCCTTGCCTTTCGGCTTGGCGGATACGAAAGCATTTGATAAAGTGGATGAATCGTCGGGATAAAGAGTCATACCTGTTTAATCAAAAAATAATCATATTACAGTATTGATTCGCTTGTATCAAATCAAAAAACAAGTTACTAGTAGAGCAATGCAATTTATTAATAGAAAATCAAGTTTTTAATCTGAAATAAAAAACAAAAAAAAATTGTTACGTCTTGCAAAAATTTTCATCTTGTTACTTAATATCCGATAATGTAACCAAATCCAACTACGTTTGTCGCGAGTATTCTATTTTTAAGTGCTTTAGTACGGGCTTTAAATTAAACATTTCAAGTTTAGGCAGACAAAAAATGACACGACACTTACTCTCTATGTGATTATTATCTTCATTCAATTGATTAGAAATATTTTCCGTCGTTGTTCTTTGAGAATTGTTCACAGGAGCGCCGTCAATCTCAACTACCGTTAACATGATCTGAAAATTATAAATAGATTATTCAGATATTACGTAATTTAGTAGTTGTCCTACTCATTTTTACCGCCGCCGCTGCCGCCTCGTGTGAAAATCGGGCTTAACGTTTAGGCTTGACACGCTCACAAACATTTATTTTAGAAATTTAAAATCAGAAAACAAAAACAAGCTCCTACTTACATTTTCATTGGTAAGCGAATTGACAGGTATATTATTGACATTAGAAGTAGACTCGTCGTCGACAACGTCCTTCTTTATATATCCGTAATAACTATGATCTCCCGATACTTTGACTTTCAACACTTCTTTTTTTGGTTCACTGTTATGAGAATTATTAAATTTGCCATTGTTTTCCAACTCCTTTAAGTTTGCTTCGTTGGACAGCAGCACCTTGCGCGTGCCGACAGTAGAGATTCCAATTTTCGTTTCCTTATTCTCCTTGTTGAGAGTCTCGTTGTGGGGTTTCTTAGCGAGCTGAACCTTGGCCTTTTTATTTTGCACGGTCGACTTCGGTTTAGCTTGCGTTACAGCCATCGCGGTAAAGGATGCGTCTGCAACAAATAGAACAATGCAACAACAATTCGAATCAATATCAATTAATAAGAGCGTAATAGTAGAATTGCCAGTTGGCAACGCTGTAGGTATAAACTCACAAGTTTCAGCATTGTTTTTTAAATGCTCCAAGTGCTGAGCAAGATGCTGCTGCACCGCAAGCTTGGCTCTGTTGTCACTGGCGTAGCTGGTGAATAGCTGGCCGCAACCGGGCACCAGAGCGCAGGTGTACGAATACTTTTTCTTGATCTCATCGCTGGTGAAGACTGTAAAAAGCCGGATCATGCTGGCGGCTGGCATGGTCAGGCTGCTGCTGTTGCTGATCGTGATGATGATGACTCTGGATTTTGCGCTTGGTTTCCTTGAGCTTCCGATTTTTGGCGTCCTGCTCGCTGCTCTTGCTTTCGGACGACATCAGCGTCTGCGATGCAACCTCAGCCAGCATGTCCAGCATTCCAGGGCTGTCCCTTCCCATGTTATCTGCAATAATAAAAGACCATTGTTTAGTCTATTATGTTTACTTGACGCAAGTTACAGCAGTCAATTAGCAAATATGCTAATCGTTGTACCGATCGAAATTTTTTAGTATATATAATGCATTTTTACTACTACTACTACTACTACTACCACTACTGAACTGTTAGATAAAATAAAAACATCCAATTAATACAGAGTTTATAATATACACACACACGCGCGCGCAAATTGACAAATACAAAGCTGATTTACATATTCCGGAAATAGTCGGGTCATTGCATTTCGCATTCAATTTGCGAACTTGATCGAAAGATCGAACGAGAGAACAAACAACAACTGGGAAAAGCAAATGGAAATCGGAGACGCGGGCAAAACAAATTGCGCGCCTACATGTGTGCATATACATATAGGCACACAAAAGAGCAGCAAGAGACGATAGCAGTCGTCGTCGCCGTCAAAAGACATATAATAGCAAGGGTGAGAGCGAGAGATAATCAAGAAAAAAAATACAAATTCTCCTTGCACTCTCTCCCTCTCTCTCTCTCTTTCTCATCTATATCTAGCTTGCACTTGTCTTTATTCCCGGCAGACGTCGTCCACACACACACACACACACACACACAGCATGCGAAAGCTGCTGCAGCCTGCGCACGAGACTGCCCCGCGCAGAGCATGCAGCAGAAATCAGCGCTAAAGGGATGGAGGAAACAAATGTCAAAGAGAGAAAGGGAATGGGAGGATGACTTGAGCGGCAGACGCGCAACTAGTGCGTGATAAGCGAACAGCGATTTACAGTATTTACAGTGAACTGGAAATAGTTCCCGGTTGTAGAGCAAGTTATTGCCGTGATAAGTGGCGGGAAAGCCGCTGCCGTTGCAGCAGTCCACTTGTTGCTCGGTTAACTGCAGCAGCCGGCTGCTGCTGCTGCTGCTGGGAGTACATCGATGATGATGATGATGATGTTGTTGTTCTTCTTCTTCTTGATGGAGGTGGTTCTTGTAATACTGTTGCTGCTGCTGCATTGGTGGCTGTGGCTGCAAGACTTGGTTGTGCCCAGCAGCAGCAGCAGCGTCACACATCGTTCCAGCTTTATTATCTGCTGCTGCTGCTGCTATTTCTCCACAGCCAACAACTCCTCTCCTTTGCACTGCACGACCGGCGTAATGACCGAGGTATAATGGATCGACGAGCAGGCTACTTCGGTAAACAACACCGCGCGTCACACTATTACCCTCGTCGAGAGGCATCGCGCGGTCAATTTCTCCCGTGGTCCGCGTTCACTGATGCGTTGTTGTCTTGCTTCGTTTAAGTACAATATTATTCTTAATATTTAGTATATATTATATATGCATTGCATATACACAGTCGACTCGAGTCCTGCTGCTGCAAGTAGACACTCGTAGCAGCCGCCACCGCTACCACCACCGCCACCGCGCGAAAGTCCTTTGTCAAAGCGCAGCAGCATGAGCAGCAAGCGGCAGGAGAGAGAGAGAGAGAAGGAAAGAGGTGTTCTCGTTAGTTGCGCGGCTGCTGCGCGCGTGCGTCGTGCGGCTCCTCTCTTCTATAGCCCTCTTGGTGTGTAATATTATTGCAAGTATATTACTATATGGCTCTCGCTGCTCTACGCGCTCAAAAACCAAGATGCTGAGCATGAATATCTATATATATATATATATATATGCGCGCTAGCAACGACGACGACGACGACGAACGACGGGGGCCGGGCCGGGGGTCAGAGCGGAATGGTGGCGGCGGCGGCAGTGGGCAGTCGCGCGAGACGTGCCGGCTACTTACCACCTCGTGGTGCAGCTATAATAATAGCTTGGCAGCCTTCTGATTCTGATGGCATCTTGCTGGACAATGAAAGCTCTTGACAACCGACTGACGCTGACGAGAATCGAGTATATATGTATCTGTATGTAGCAACGGTGACAACCAGCTTATTCTTGCATCCACGCTTAATATCTTTTCCTAAGGAATTAGCCAAGTAAATTGGACAGAACCTTAATAATAATTTTAGTGGAATAGTAGCTGGAAGTGGGCAGTAATACAAAATGTGGCGATATTATTGGAGTTTATGAAAGTCACTGGGACGGTTTTATTTGACGTTTCCGAGTAGGCTATATGTATACACACACACACGCACACACGAGCGCTCTGGATAGTCTGGTGTACATATACATACTTATGTTGTGTATCGCAAGAATGGAGTTCATGCACGCGCGGCGACGGCGGGCAGACGAATGCCGCCACACCGCCCGGACCCTCTTTAATCTTGCTTTTATTGCAAGAGCAGCAAGTCGCCTGTTGAGGGCCGTGACAGCTCAAAATCACGTTGTTTGAGTGGATATTGAAGCTTGATTTAATGTTATAAATTTTAGTTCAGCCGAGGTAGCAGACGCTACCGAGTATATATATATATATATATATATACACACACATATAGGGGATCAAAGAAAGCGCAACACCACACGACGAAACGACGACGCCGCTCTCAATAATAAGCTTTATTTGGCCGCTGCTCGACTGCAGCAGACGGATTTTAGCGGGAGTCGCGTCGTCGTAAGCAGTGGCAGTGCGTATATTATATGTATCTCGTTGTCGTCGTTGTCTGCATCGGTCGGAACGTTTGATCAAGAAAACTGCTGCTTACCTCTTTCGCAGTTGTAGCTCGGCGTTCCAGCGCTCATTTTGGAGACTGGAGCGCGGCGACCGCGTGCTGCTCTTGCTACTGACTCCAGCTTTGGTATGGTGTCGGCACGACGACGACGACGACGACGGCGGCGAGGATCTCGATGCGTTTGCAATGGCGTTGTTACTTGAACGACCGCTATATTTTTTCGCGCTCAAGGAATCCAGCGGTAACGTGGTGCAGCCTTCAACGACATGGGCGGCGCGCTACCGGCTCCACCTGGTACAAATCCTTCCTTGTGCGGTTGTGCGTGTATATATATATATATATATGTATATGTATATATATATGTATATATAGAGGTGTCCCTTGTCTTGCGCGGCGTCTGTTGCTATAAACGATTTTCTCGTCTTGTTAGATTATTATAGCCGAGACTAACAAACAACAACGCTTGTCAATTTGCGATGCGATAGTTTAGCACGACGCGAAAGATGCGATGTCGTATGTACTGTCTGCTATGTTGTTGAAACGCTGCTCCAGCACACGGCGACGCAAACGCCGGAACTACGCGCGCGCGCGGTAGCGGCTAGTGCAGGCGGCAGTGAGGAGGGCCGGACCTCCCCTCCCCACAAAAGTTCATTAAAAAATCCAAAAAAAAATCAAGGTGACAGAAAATTATTTCCTCCATCGAACTATGTTAGGCTTTTAATTCCTCCAGCTTTAGCTTTTCAGAAAAATGCAAAAAACGATGAAAAATTTTTAAGCTTGGGGAAACCTACTTTAAAACAATCCTATGCGCTTAAAAACAACACTAAATAATTCCTCAAACGCTAATTTAATTTCCTCCACCATTGGTTTTATAATCTTATGTGCGTATTTAATTAGAATAAACTAAAAAACAAATTTTATTTTTTTAATATGCATATTCATATTGAGATTCTGCGCATGCGCTTACGACGCATGCGCACGAAGCTATTAGCTTTTAGCGGTTAATTTTAATCAGTAGTCAAAAGCCAGCAACTGACAGCATGCAATAATGCATCATGCCGCCTTGATTTTACATAAAGAACATTAAAAAAAAGAGGATGAAAAACGTTTTTTCTTTCTCCCACCTACTCTCTCTCTCTCTCTCGCGCGCGCGCGCGAGGAGAGTACTTCATTCGTTTGTATTGCCCAAAGTCTTTTGCTAAGTTTTTTGAAATTTTATTGAATTTTGATACAATATCTTTAACTTGGCTGGTTTTTTAAGCTTTTTGCTGTTTTAAAATTGAAGCTATGTTTAGGCTATTATAGAGTAAATAATAAGGGAAAAAATGAAAAATGTACCTTAGAAAAAAATAAAGCTAGGGAGACCGTCTGGGGTGCAAAACAAATCGGCCAATGGTGCAAACTTGAACAGGCACTCTTTGTTAAATATAATTATAGCATACTTAGTAGCAGCTTATTATGCAGTCACAACAAAATATGAAAAATGAAAAAAGCAGTTTAAAATTTGAGTCAAGTATGTAGCAACTAAGTCAGTTTTAAAAAAATTACACTTTCTTGTGATAATACTTGAAACAAGCCTCCCTGAGATTAATTCGATTATCATCTTGTTTTGTTCCAAAACTATCTTTAATTTCTTATTTATGCCGTTTTGATTTTACCACACTTTGCCTTAATTGTAGGTAACCGTCGGGATGACGATTGTACGAATAAGTTGTACTCGGTAAAGTTATTTAGAGCATTGACTTTTTTAATTCAATGATTAATCTACGGCACCTTGTATGTAGAAAAATAAAATATTTCCAACCCGACATTATACCATCAATTCAAATAATTTTTCATACAGCTACTTAGAAATAGAAATGATTTTATTTCCACAGTAAGATGACGGTGGAACAATTTTTAATGACTAGATAATATAATATAACACTGAATAAAATGAGCCTTGAAATATAGCTACTTGATCATTAAACTGCCATACGTATACTGTTGCATTCACAACGACAGTTTTGAACAAACTTTTTTAAATGACAATTTTTTTTTCTGTAAATTTTAAAAAATCATGTCTCTTACTTTGATTCACGAAAACTAAACTCCAATCTCATTCACTATTCAGTGATTAATTTTTAAAATAAAAATTTTTACATTAAATTATTGCAAAGAATTAAAAAATGCGATCTACATTGGGATCGTGTAGGTAGTACATATATAACTTGTAAGCTACACACAGGTAAATGTAATCAGATTTTTTACATATCACTCGTGGCCTCACGTGTAGGAACTTTTAATTTTTTAAATTCTATTTTAATTTTAATAAGTGACTGCGTCATTACTTTCAATTCGAACGAGCTTAGAAATTCGATCAGTCGCAGATAATAAAAGGCCTGCTGTAATAATTATGTTCTTACAAGGCGCGCCTATTTTCTATGATATAATAGAGCGAGAGAGTTGTAGTCTAAACCTTACGCGGTCACATATCCTACCTATAATATATAAAAATGTAATATTCAGATATATGTATGTATGTATGTTGTGGGAAAAAAGTTGGGAGCGGCGACGGCGATCGTCATCAAGGCTTATTACGGACATTTATTTATCGGAGTGATGAAAGAATAAAATACGTACATACCTACGTGTATATATTATTGGGATGTACACTTATAATTGAAGGAGGAAAAACTAGAAAAAGTTACCTATACCGAATGAGGGACAAGGCAACTTCAGAATCAGAAGGCATATGAGAGAGAAAGAGAGAGAGAGAGAGAGAGAGAGAGAGCTAGAAAGAGTGTGAGTAGAGTGAGAGAAGCGGGTGAGCGGAGACAGCAGGGCAGGAGGGAGAGAAAAATGTAAAGTGTATATGTAGGTTGTAGGGGCCTATACATATATGCGAGCTGTGGTGGGTGTGAGGCGCGTGGTCGCGCGAGGCTCTCGCGAGTTGTGTTGCGAAATGTGTGTGCAGTAGCAGTACCTTTTTTCCTTGTCGTGTACGTGTAATATGTTATAATTATATGTACAAAACAATGTAGGTGTGTATGTTATATATATATATATATATATATATATATATATATATATATATATATACAACAAAGTATGTACACCCGAGGCACATTGATTCTTTCACATAGGGAG
>JAPYZE010003453.1:0-24672 GCA_030522805.1 Leptomastidea abnormis | reverse complement strand
TTAATGGTTTAAAATGTTCTAGAAAGTACAAACAATGTTTTAAAATATTAAAAAAAAAATCGATTTCTTAAAAATTTTACCGTGGTGTCCTCCCTTAACAAGGCGACGAAGTTAAACGTATCTAAAACTTTTAACAAGGCGACGAAGTTAATGCGCGTCCGTTTGAAAGAGGATTAGCGCGGCTACCGGCCTTCCTCTTTCCCCTGCAAGCTTTTGCAAGCTCTAACGGAGAAGGAAAGGGAACGTGTTGCGGGATATGCTCGCTTGCGTAGACCAAAGTTTATCTTTGACGGCCTCAAGTGTCGCTCGCAAAATTAACAGCATTAAGGGGAGGAGGAAGAGGAGGAGAAGGAAAGTACTGTGCGAGCGTAAAACTAGTCTCTCTCTCTTGAGCTTGGCGGGCTGTTTAATTTTCCGAATTTTCAACGTGTGTCCGAACCTTGGCGATCGATAGGGGAACGCAGCAGTCGAGCTTTATATCCCAAGCACAGCTGGGTACGATTTTTAAAATCCCTCAATTTTTTTTTTTTTATATTTTTTTCATTTTTTATTCCTTTTTTTTATTTCACGGTCGCCCTTTATTCTTGCGACCACATGCGCGTGTGCTTGACATTTCAATTAGCTGGATAACAATTGCGGGCGAATTAGCAGCAGCAGCAGCTTCGGTGTGTTACTCGTTTTCCACTCTCTACTCGTTTCTGCCGTTCGTTGCAATGCGAATAACTTTGTTCGCTTGCAGTATAAACGATCTACGTGTGAATATTTCGTGTGGATGTTATTTTTTAAAAAAATCGACTTGACAAGTGAGAGACTGACAAATCGAAGTATGGTAACACATTTTTGGTAATTACAAACTATAAACTTATCTCAAAATAATTTAACTTATCTGTGTAGACACTAAAAAAAGGTATCGAGCAATTATTTACTTTATAATCCGACTGGAAGAAAAAAAAATTAAGGTTTAAAGTGACAAATTTCGGTCCAGGCGTTTGAAACTCCTAATAATCTGCAGGTCGCGACAGAGCGCAAGTGAAGCCCGACGTTGAAACTCCGAGAGTACGACCACAAGATCGATTTTCCTTAAAGAGAATGTATCGCTTTGACGCCCTTACGTCGTCCCCTCAACTGACGATCTTAACCCAACTGCTGCGATACAGATTGGTCTGTCGGAGCTTTATACGATGCAGAGACCGAGGGAGAGTCTGTGAGCTTGTCTTTACTTAGAGATTTCGTGCTGAAATTTCGAGGTGACGCTGTTTGTTTGTTTGTCTGTTGGTTTAGTTTGGTTTGGTTCTATTGAGCGAAGAGTGAGATTCTGGAAGGTATTGGAAATGACGTTAGGGCTTGTAAGTTGTTGAAGTTTAAATTTTCAAGCTCAACTTAAATATCGATATTCTTTTTTTATTTTATTTTATTCATACTTTTTGTACTAAATTTTCACTTAAGTACAGACTACATAAAAACCATCTTATCTCAACATATAATAATTTTAACTAATAAATTTCCAAAGCAAAAAAGATTACCATAAATATCAATATAAACCTAAAGGCGCTTATAAACTAAAAATTCAAACATGCTTTATTTTCGTTCTTCTTCTTTTTTTTTTATAAAAATTAATCGCAACAGCAAGATCCACCATCAGCTTTTGTATACCTGCTATAAATCTATAAAGCACTTATCCATTCGCACGCGAGGACGATTACCCTCGTAAAAGCTTAGCTTTTATTAGCCAACCCGTACTCTTTGACTATATTGCATCTAAAATAGAGACTTGGACTTTTGGCATATCTGCAACCGTTATTGCACAGGTAACTTTCTCCAAACCTCGTAATTTTGAACATCACTAGTTTTTAACACTATAAGCTAAATATATATTTATTTGAAAAATAAAATCTATTGCTTATGATATTTATAAAAAATTTTAAACTAGTTTGTCCAGTATTGATTTTAACCAAAAATTTCAATCCAGCATCAAAGCAACATACAAACCCACTAGTACTTTGTTCAAGGCGTCTTTTAAAGCTACAGCTATGTCGCTAACGCTATAAAATTAATGAGCTCCCTGTAACGGGACGCGCAAGCTCTCTTTCCTCCCTACCCCCTAACTCAAGCCTGTGCTTTCTCCAGTGATCTTCAGTCCGTCGGGGTGCGTTTGCTCGTTCATCGCTTTTACCAAGCGTATACATGTCAGTCTAGGGCTTCAGAGACTCAAGCTATATTATACTCTCGACTCGCTGCGTTTAATGATACATCAGAGTGTACAAGCGAGCTTCTGCAAAGGCACGTGGGCTTGAGTTTGTTTCGAAAATCTCGATGAGAAGGTTATATGGGTGGTAGAATGAATGTTGATGAGGAGTGGGATATTGTAAGAGTTTTATTTTGTGCTTGCGAATGATACCAGAGTTCAAATAAATAAGCGACTGCTCTTCTTTTTTTATAAAGTCCAAGTGATTTTACATATCAAAATCATTATATATTTTTTTCGATATACCTGAAGCGTGACTCTTTTCGTTCGCAAGCTCATAAAGGATCAGCTAAAAAAAGATAGAAAAAACTATGGTATAAAAGCCAAAAAAAAAGTAAATAAAAATAAAGCCAAATTTGAAGAAAAAATAATGAACGCGAGGTTGCCAATGGCGTGTGTATAGAACGGAGAAGGAGAAGCACACTTCTTCAGTCGATCCGTTTTTCTAACCCTCTCGTTTCCCTTCGCCTCTCTCCTCTTCTACGTCTATAGCTTTAGACTTACCCTTTCGTGAGACTATACGGATATACGTATAGACGCAAACTGAACAGCTCTTTTCCGGCCCACTCCCTACTATACTTCTCTTGCTTTCAAATGGTAGGTCGTCTCTGCTAGGCAGAATCAGAAACAGAAAGCAACGAAGGACAGTCGAGTGAAAAGAAAAAGCAAAAAAAAAAGTATAGCGGATAAAAGAGTAACGAGATTTCCGTCGCCAGAGCTTTCTCACTTCGAGCCCAGCCACTTTTCTTTTCTCACTTTTTTTTCTTCTTTTCTTGTACCGAGCTTTTTTTTCCTCTTGAAAGATGCTAAAACAATCAAGACTTGCGATTCTTATTCGCTTGATGGAAAAAAGGAGAAAAAAATATAGTGCAAGACTTGGAATTCCACGAAAATATTCGATGTGGCGAAAGAAAGACTTATCTGATTTTTATCTTTACGCCTCGCAGCTAGAAGTTTAAAAAGAAAGAAATTATTCACTGATTTATGAGAATTGGTTACTTATAGATTTATTATTCCTCATCTTTATTGGTCTCATTTTTATTTTACATTTTTTTCAAGCTTTATATCAAACTACTATTTATTTTTAAAATTCCAATAGCTAAATATTATTAATCAAGTTCAACCAAGAAAAAAAAATTGTATAAAATAAGATCAGAAAATGTGAGGTATATAGTTACACCATCAAGTTAAGTACAGCAAAAGAAGACACTCGATACAACACCGTATCGTAAGAAAAACATAAGAAGGGCTTTATGCACAAGATAGGGGTGGGGGGGGAGGGTTTCGATACCACACACTCGCACTCGGTTTACCTCAACAGCAACGTCGTCGTCGTCTTCGTCGACGTTAAGGGCTTTACTACCCAAAGCAACAAAATTTCCATATTTATCCACAAGAGACGACGAGCTTCGCGTCTAGAAAAGACACACACACGTCGAGACTTCGATACTCTATACACTCATCCTCACAAACTTCTGCATAACAATATTTCTTGCAAGATTCTACCTCGTTCAAAGTAAGCCTTTCAGTCTGAAAGCGATTTCAACAATGGTTTTTCGATTTTTCTTTTATTCCTATCGATTTCTATAGTAGTCGTTTTATCATGCATATTCTTTTTAACAGATCATCTCAAAAGTTTTTTTTAACGATCATTTTGAATACCATAAAAAAAATTTTTTTTGTTAAACGATTTATCTTAACAAGAAGAAAAAAAACTTTTTTTTTTTAAATTATATCCAACAAAAAAAAAGTTCTTGATAATTTCAACTAATACAAAAATATATTCTCTCTCTTCTATCTTATTTCTAACACTCGTATAATTTAACATCTGAATTCAGGTCGTTTGAATATTGAATTAGCCTGCAGCAGCAGCAGCAGCAGCAGTGTTCTCTCTTCCTACTCGCGCTCGACGATATAGAAAACGAGAAGAAGAAGCATGGAGAAAGATAACGAGCGCACTGCGGCGTGGAGAACAAAAAAATATAGAGAAAGAGACCAGGGGCTACAGGGTAAAAGAGGAAAATTAGAAAAACAAAGAAAGGCATCGAGAGCAAGAGAGAGAAAGAGAGATGAGGATGAGAGGATGTAGCAAGGACATGTATATAGAGATATATAGTACAAGAGCGAGGACAGATAAATGAATCAACGCTCTATATATTCTATACGTACGTACATACATACGTTGACCACAGAGTCCAACCAGACCGCGCGAAATTGAAAATGGAAATGTTTAATTGCCCGAAAACAGCGTCGAGTGCTTTACCCAATTCATCCCTTCCTTCATATATACCTATATAGCTGAAGCTCTCGACGGAAAAGAGCTTTGGATATACACGTGTGTATGTGTGTGTGGATGGATGCTGGGGATGCTTTCGATGTTGGACACACACACTACGAGGGAGAAAAAAAAATTGCCGAGGCTTATTGTCGTCATGTGTTCTTTGCTCTTGTGTCTGGTAAATCTTCTGATGCTTGGAATGAGGGGAGAAAAAATTACGTATGGCTGTAACGTATGGGAAATTACTGTGTGTAATTTGTGGTACGACAAATTTTTGATGGGATTAAGAGCAGGCAAGGAAATATTAAAAGTATAATTTGTTGAGACAGTGTCTGTTGTTATTTTAGTTGCAATTAATTTTTTGAAAAGCTTTTTTTTTTTAAATGTGCTTTTGTGTATTCAAATGTTTAGTTTATTCTTGGTTCTTTATAAAATTAATTATATTATGGTTAGTTTAATTTTTGAGTTAATATGTATACACGCAAAGCTTTTCTCAAAAGAAAATTGTATAAAATTTTTGTGCTGGAAAATAATGGTTTGTTTTTATTTAATTTACGCATACTATGCGTAGTTGAAAATATTATATTAAAAATGTGCATAAATGTAATTAAAAACCACTATACAAAGTTCTCATATTTATAAAAAAAGGCTTTTCTTCGCATAATTTAAATGAAAGTTCTAAGATTGACATTTAGAAAATACGAAAGCTCAACGGTAATTAAAAGCTCACAAAAAAATCTTATACATTTCCAACAAAATTTTTTAGACATACCCTAATAACCATTCCTCCATTATCCAAAAATTTACACATCGTACTACACATCTAACACCACTCACCACCCTCTAAAATTCTCTTTAAATCTGAAAATACTAGCAAATATTCTTTCCTCGTTTTCCTTCTTCAAAAAAAAAAAAGAAAAAAATAAACATCAGCCCTTCTCTTGTACACGCACTTTCATCGGTAATTTCAAGCTCGCGTCGCCGCACGTCCGAAACGGTCGTCGTTCGTATACCAGTGCAATTCCCCTACCTTCTTCCTCTCCTCTCTACCTCACCGCCGCAGTTGCGATGATTACACTCGTTAGTAACGGAGAGTAACGAGCGTCGCCCCGATTCCGATCTCGATGCAGCCTGCGGTACATTGGTGTGCCCAGGCCAGTATAGTCCCTCCTACCCCCTCTCTCTTCCTCTCTATCGTATTGCGAGTTCAGCTTGTGGAAATTCGAAATGCCGGAATCAATATGCGCATCACGTGGAGCCATTGTTAGTACGTGCGGCCCGATGGTAGAGAGAGAGAGAGAGAGAGAGGCTTTGAAAGCAAACGCCCTGTACTGGCCCTATACTGGCGCTCGTGCTTACATTACTCGATGTGCGTTACGAGAGGAATGAGGAATCAAAACGGTTGATCGCTGGACACGCTTGGAGTTTGATGTAAGATTGTTGCATAACTGCCTATACGATAATGGAAGGTGCGTTTATGAATTTTTATATTATTTATCGTTGTAATAAATCTTTCATTTTTTGGTGTACTTTTTTAAAAACTTGCAAGCTCAACGTAAGCTCTCAACGTATGTAAGTGTTATCGAATCTTACATCAACACGGTACTAGATCGAGTGTAATAAATTTGAATTGCAATGAGTCTTAAGTATCATAAAAATCTAAGCGGAATCTTAAAATTCTAAAAATAAAAAGAAAAATTTTACGACGAGCTCGAGCAAAAGCTCCAGGCAAAGTGCGACGAAAAAGCTTGCAACGTACAGTATAAGCGCTAGAGAAATTTTCTGTCCTGGTATAGTAACAGCAGAAGCAGCTTTCTCTCTTTCTCTGACTCGCGACGTGTTGGCTCTTTGGAGATCCGTACTCGTATCGCGTTACTCCTCTTCCCCCCCCACCATCCCCTTTCTCCTGTGGGATTAAAAAACCTCAACAAGAAATACTGCCACCGCAAAAGCTCTCTCATTTGCAAGCTCGCTCACTTTTTCTCTCTTGCTTATACTACTACAGCTATATATACCTTTCTAGATTCTCTCGCTTTTTGCCAGTTCCTTCACCGAGGCAATTTGCTTTTCTCTCCTGTCTCACTCTTTTGCTTTTTTTCTCTTTCGTCTTTTACCTTATTTCTTTATTTTTCCTTTTTTTTTCAAATTTTTTTTCTGTCCTGTTACATATGCGAGCGGAAGTGAGCTTGATTTTTCTATAGTAACACGAGACTTGACTTAAAAGAAAACAAAGACTCGTAGACTACTTTTGTACAATACAAAATTTTTATCTTTCCCATTTAATAAATTGATCTGTAATCGTAACGCGATATATTTATGCAAAATATTTTGATGCATTATTATCAGTACACCGTATAATATTCTACCATAAAAAACTTATCCTGATAATTACATCATTAAAAAATTTTCAAGATCGCAAATTCCAACTGAAAATTAAAATCTTCTTTCACACTGACATAAGAATTTAAAGCAATTAAAGTAAGAGCAGTAACTTGAACCTCTTAATTCATAAGCTCTAAAGTGTATAATTCAAAAGCTTGCGTATACTTTTTTCACTAGCAATCAGGCTAAACCTTCTCAGCTGAATTCTAAAACGTCGACATCGAGATGACCACAAAGTTTTTTATTATTATTTATCATTTATCCATTAAGTATCCAAAAGCTAATTTACTAATCAAATCAGCATATCAAGATCGCATAAATACATACCCCTATTAATTCAAAACGCATCTCTTAGGTAACCGATCAAAAACCAAGCTTAATAATGATATATATTTTATAATACAAACACGCAAATTTAATTGAGCGTAGAAAATGACTAGTTTCCCAATACATACACATGAATACTCATCTCTAGTCGTAGTTTCACCAAAAGCTAATGCACCAAAAGCATTACATGTACATTTGATTTCTCATTCTAGTCGAAAACAAACTCTATGCCGTAGCAGCTCTTGGAATCCATTGTGGAATACATAAATGTGACCGATTACACTTGCGATTACATATACTCTCTCTCTCTCTTCTCTAGCTTATTATGCATTTAATGGGGCCCAGCAATGCGAAATCAAGTTAGTTGGAAAAGCCAGATTACGGTCTACTCTCTCACACAACCACCCTCCTTTCCCGTATATAAACTATAACGCGGAAGCATTTGGATTCAATCCCCGTTGCTTGATGAGAAATTTATGGCCTAATGACTTTACGTTTAGCTACTACACCCAACATAATTAATAATTTATAATAACCAAGCTTTTGTACATTTGATATTCGTTGCAAGCTCACATCAAAGTTTGCAAGCTTTTTATTCTCAATCGCATCATAACAATAACTCATCCATCTATTCTACCAGACAAATCGTTTGATAATCTTGTAAGATTCTAAAATCGATTTTCCAACACCTCTCAATTAGTCGAAACGTCTCAATAACCCGATCTTCGGCTACAAGTTAACCATCACAGCGGTCGTTAGAAAGCTCCCTTCAAAGAGCAAAGGCATCAGAGAGAAGATGAGGAAGCCTAGAGTATAGGCGCGGCAGACAATGAACTACCATCCCTCCCACTCACTTCTCTTTACCAACCCACCTTGAAAACCCCCTACTGTCTTCTCTCAATACAGCGTTTGGCAACGGCGCCGGCTCGTCCAGCAGCCATAGTCTCTCTCTCTCTCTCTCTCTCTCTCTCTCTCTCTTTTGCTCAGCTTCGTACACGAGAATTGAAATGCAAATGCCCTGGATCCGGGATGCAAATCCCGTTGCACGGGGTAACGCTTGCCCTCTCTCTCTCTCTCTCTCTCTCTCTCTCTCTCTCTCTCTCTCTCTCTTTGCTCTCGCATTTTACCTACCCTCTGAATGTAGTGTGTGTCTATGTATGTATATTCTTGCTAGGCCGAGTGGGTTAAATTCCCGGACCACACATACCCTTTCCCTTCCCCCATACCCTTTATGCTACTACAGAGTCTACTACTACTGCTGCTGTTGCTGCTGCTGTTGTTACTTTCTTTTGCCTCTCGATATAGAAGCAGCGCAGGCTATGGCCTGTTTTGTTTTCAGCCGACAGACTAACCCTCTCTTACGCCCGACGGATGTATTTTGATTGCTCTTTTCTTTTGCTTCTTCGGTTGAGAGAGAAAAAAGAGAGAGTGAGTGAGGGAGCTTTCTATGTTTTTGTTGTAATGAATGCTGATTTTAGCTGGTGGTTAAAGTCGTTTGGATATGGGGAAGGAAATATTAATAAAGTCGAGAGGTTGATAAATTGAAGTATTCGATAATTTTATTAACCATGTATATTATTGAGTTGTTTTTTAAATAAATAAAAAAATTAATATTTGTAAAAAGAAGTTTTATTATAAATTTAACTTGCGCTTAAAACCAGCTTTCACAGTTCAAAAATTAAAAAAAAATAAGGGTCGACGAACGTGTACGATGTGCTTATGAATTTTGAAATGATTGATACACGCGAATATGTACTACAGCAGGTGTTGAGAAAGTCGTGTATGGTAGACACACTGGCAGGTCTATAGAAATATATATATCTACAAAATATAAGAGTTTGAGTGGGTAAGCCTAGACTGGCAAGTGAACTCAGCCACAGACTGACGGGTCCTATATATATGCATACAAGAGCTTGTGCCTCGCATGAATAAATGAATGCACGTGCAGCATATCTTTATCTCGATGTGAATGCAGAGAGACTCGAGTCATCGCTCTAATCACGGTAATTGCGCGTATGAGAGAGGGAGGAGGCTAGACTGTAGGGAAAGTTTATAAGGATGACCTGAATGTTGGTGGTATGATTCTAGAGCAGACAGATGTGAAGGAAAAAAACTTTTTTTTTTAAATTTACTAGAAAAAATAAATGTATTGTTGGAATAATTATTTTCTAGAGGTTACTTTTTTTATAAATGAAAGATTTATTTATGTAAAACAACTTATTTTTGATAAATTTACTTTTGAAAGAATTATACCTTAGACTATATTGGTTTAAATATCAATTAATCTACATATTATCATTTTTATTTTCAAAAAATCGTAAACCAAATCTATCTTTACTTATCACGTAACACAGCTAATCGCATACCATTGTATTAACAAAAGCACTCGAACAAGAACACTCAAAAATAAAGAAAAATGTACAAGAATGTCGAGTCGAGTCTGACACATAAAAGAGATACACACACGAGACAAAGGCATTGTACAAAAGGCCGTATAGCCGGTCACGCGCGAATCGTTCTCCCTTCTTCTTTTTTTTTTTTTTATATTCCACCACCCTCTCCCACACAGTAGTAACATAGCATCTCGGCAACCCCTCCATAGTTGAAAACGTTCCGACATTTGTTTTGCACGGCCCGTATGATCTCCATTTGTTCGCGTGCACGCAACACACGCATTTCACGTACTTATATTACCATCCCACGTACACATATGTATACATATATATAGACGTGTACTGCAGCTATAAAAAGAGGTAGATATGTATATGGTTCTTTTTGCGCGAATAAATCGGATATACGTTACTTCTTCGTAAATTAACGATTTCACTCTCGTATGTCGCTCTTCTTTTTTGTTGTTGTTACTTTTTTGTTTTTTTTTTTTTGTTTTTTAGTCGTGTGTTGCATGGTTCGATGAGATGTTTTGTTGAGCGTGAACTTGATTTACATCAGTTCATTTGCTTGATACGATTTATGAATGTTAAGGCGATTGGACGATGTTGGTATTGATTTTTTTTAATTATTTAAAGTTTATCTGGTTATGATATTTTTATGAGAGCTTTCTGAGCTTTTTTTTGGCGTTGAAGGATATTGGTTAGTTCAGAGATTAAGGATAAAACATTTTTTGTGATTTTATTTTTTTACGATCTGTAGGATGAAAGATTATTTTAAATTGTTAATTTAATTAAATTTAATAATCATTGCAACCAAACAATCTCAAAATTTTCATGTTACCCTTAGATGTTTAGCCACTCTTGTAAACTTTTAATTACTTTGAGATATGTGATTGTTGATGAAATAGTAGTCATATGTGAAATGAGATTGCAATATTAACTTGTGCTGTTTCAATGTTTGAACACGAGACGCATTAACCATATTACAGTTAACCTTGTACAAATATTCTATAGATCATATTAGTCGTACCTTATACAATATATCTCCTATAAATTACAAAAAAAAAACATTTTTATTTTAAAAATTACGTATTTTAATTCGCCATAACATTATAAGCCATCTATGTATAAATCTACATTTTATCAATTCTAATCTTTCCCCCAACCTTTCAATATAACGAAATATTTAACATCAAAACTGCACCTCTCAAACCCAATAACAATCGAGCAAATAGAAATAAAAAAAAAGTCTCGACGCCTTTGTCGCTGCAGTAGTAGCAGCAACAGCAGCCATACGCGGCGCCTCGACAAAATCGCATTTCACCTTTGAATAAGAAAATGCGAAATCCGAGCCTCCAAAGTAGGGAAAAGGAAAAAAAAGAAGAAAATAGGGATGAGGAGGCCGGAAAACGAATCTATTTCGCCCGACTAGGCCTTCTCTCTCTTACCCGCAGTATATATATAGTTAAGTCGCTCTCTGGTATTGGAGAATATATATCCAAGAGGCGCGAGGAAAAGCTTATTTCGACAATAGCAGCAGCAGCAGCTTGGACTAATAATATTCTTTGCTCTACCAGGACTAAAGGGAAATAGAAAAAGACGAAAGAAGAAGAAGAAGAAAAAGAAAAACGTTGGATGGTGGTGGTAGAGGAAAAAAAAAGCTTGCAGACGCCTGCTGCGAATCGAAAGCTCGTCGCTACATTGCGGCTGAGTATAAGTATATAGTATATGCTACTGTATATGTATGTATGTATTTTGGTGTGAGTCAGACTCGAGAGATGGCCAGCAGCTTGCCACGAGATACATGAAAGTGAACCACTACCACCAGCCGCGAGGGCTCAGAGACCGTAATCTAATGAAATATTAAAAGGCGACGACAATACTGGAATTCCACGAGCTTTTCTCTTATTTTTTTTTTTTTTTTTTATTCTATTTCTGGCTTTGCCGCTTTGCTTCTTACTAACGGACGAACGTAAGTAAGCAAGCCGATTTTTGCGATTTGCAATATAACGGTGTATATTGGATTTTTCTTGCGGTTTCGCTGCATTGCGTTTGTATCTTAAAAAAAAAAAGTGGTTGAACTGCATTATTATCTTTTTTTAATATTTACGTTTTACTGTTTGGCAAAAGCGAGTATTTAATTTTGGTATGAAATTCTTTTATATTGTATAAATTATACAGTTTTTTATATACACAATTATTTAAGTAACTATCAAAAATTTGTAACACTTATTTTACTACTTTACTTCATCTCAACTACAAAAAAAGTAAGAAAAACATTAAAAAGCTCAGGGTTTATAAAAAAAAGTCATTCAAGTCATATCGCAACATTACCATTCCTACATAATCGCCACAGCACTACCAAGCACAAGCGTCTCTTTCTCGGTCTTGTCGAGGTTTATGGGTTAACCATATACACATCTTAAGACTCCAACAAAACGTCTCATTTATACTCTGCGCACATACCCTTATAAAAAATATTTCGAACGTAAAATTTTTCAGCAGTACAAAAAAAAGGGACTCGTTTTACATCACACAGCAACTACAGAAAGTTTAAAAAAAAAAATAATAATTTAGAAGCGGTTTTTCTTTGCCTTCAGACTACAGGGTAAAAATATAGCTGAACAAAAGAGGAAGCGAATGTAGTTCAAAAAGGGTCTAAGAAGAAAGTGAAAGAAAAAAAAATGAGGGGAAACGGAGTTGGATCCTCCGAATAAATAGAGAGAGAGAGAGAGAGAATGAGTAGGCGACGTGTATGCAGGAGAGTGGGTACCACGAGAGAGGAGTGAGAGAGGGAGTAGAAAGAAAAAGAGTGTGCCAGCTGCAATCTTTTGATATTTCAACGAAGCAGACGAGTAGTAGCGCCGCCGTAATGAAATCATCTCCAGTGCTTTGATCTTCAACCATCCCCTCGTCTACTGCCACTGCTGCTTCTCCAACCTTCCCTTCTCTGTAACAGCAGCTTGTCTCTCTCTCTCTCTCTCTCTCTCTTTCTTTCTCTCTTACGCGCTTGCGCTCAAGGCCTACTACTCCTTTTCGTCCTACACGCACTTTTTTTTCTTTTTTCTCACTCACTCACTCACTTTCGTTCCCCCCCCCCCCCCCTCTCCCCCCCTCTCCCTCTCCCTCTCTCTCTCCCTCTCTCTCTCTCTCTTTCCTTCTCTCTCCCTCTGGCGCTCACTCTTTTTTTTTTTCATTTTTATCTTTTTATTTTTGTAATTTTCCGTCCTCGTCCTTACACCCAGCTATAGCCCTTTTTTTCTCTTATCCCGCATGTCACACTCACTCTATGCGTATTCCCTCATCAACGTAGTATATGCGTGTAAGAGTAAGCGGGTGGTCTCTACGAGTCTGCGCGTAGCTATACGCTAGAGCAATTTTGTAATTACGGTACGCGTTAAGCAGTCTTCATTTATCGAGCGCTCTCCTACTACTGCTGCTGCTGCTGCTACTTGACGCTGAGCAACCGACAGTCGACGTTGGTTATATAGGTATAGGTATATACGTTGAGAGGGATCTAAAACCGAGACTTTTTGAGGAAATGGCCAGTGGCGTTATTAGGCATGCTTGACGGGAACAACCCTTTTAGGGACCTTTTCTCTGCTTCTGTTTTATTATATATTATATAGGTACTGTGAAAGAGAGTGATTTTCGAGTTTTTGAGATTACGTAATTGTGACGTGACTATAGAAGGATTTGCTGATTTGTTATGTAATTTTAATTTTATTTTTTTAAATTATAATAAATTTGTTGTTTAAATATTTTTGAATTTATAAATTAAGAGATACGTTTGAATTTAAATTTTCATGAAATTAAATACGCAAGTTTTTTTGTTGCATTAATTAAATATAATTTTATCGATATGTCTGACTTAATTAAATGATATACTACTTCAATACTTTTCAATAAACGAGTGTAGCAGTTAATTACACAAATTTCATAATATGTACGTAATTAGCTTTTTTTTAAATTTATCTCGTTGAAAATTAAAATTAAATAATTAATATATTCGAGATGACTTTGAGCAGATATCTGTTAAATTGAACAAATTTTACAACAAAAAAAAGTGGATGATCAGTAACAAAATTATTATCCTTGTATTTTCCGTAAGATAAATCAAATTTTAAGTTTAGCTTTTTAAAAGTCTCTGAGAAAAACGATACTTTAATCAAGTTAAACACAGTACAGAGCATTACCAATTCAGATTGTGATTCGGTTAAATGAAAAATGATGAAATTTTTAAAGCTCCCAAGAAAAGAGTTTGAACTTCAACCCTGAGCAAGTTAACGTTCAGTCAAGCAAACTTTCAATTGACAAACAAACTTGAACACCAAAGGAGGATGAGGATGAAGAAGGGGGAAGAAGGGGGGAGTGAAAAAAGAAAAAGCCATTGTAATTATGAAAAATAACGAATAATAATGAAAATCAAGGCCCTGGGAGAAAGAAGCGAAGAACAACTCTCAGGCAAGCAGCAGAGCGGCCCCTTGTATCGGGCAACCGGGACTAACAGCCTTTAATTAATAAAGTTAGTTGAGCTACTTTCAAAGTCTTGCGCTTGGAGCTTGCGCTGCCGTCTTTCTCTCTCTCTCTCTCTCTTTCTCTTCTTGATACTTTCCACTCCTCTAACTCTAGTCTCTCTCTCTTTCGTACGCCTCAGCTTGCTCGTAGACAACCTTTTCCGATCTGTTAGAATTAAAGTATATAGCTACTTCTCACACTTACGAATACTTATAAACGTCGATAGGCTTACTAATTTTAACACCTTGTCTAACCTTGATGTGGAGTGTAGAATTAAACGTTTAAGAACGTTGATGTTTTATAATTGATTTTTAAAGATTAATTCTTTCTTTTTAAGGAAATAGATTTAATATATATTTTCATGCTTTACTAGTAAAAAATTGGTAGAATAATATAAAGAGACATCATCAAGTCTATACCTCAAGAAAAATAAACGAAGCATAGAAAAGAAAGATGGAGAAAAATTGCTAAAACATAGCGCTCGAAAGTTAAGAGGAGGTATAAAAAAAAGCACAATTGGACAGTTATAAAGCTTCAAAGCTCAAGTATCCCGAGTAGTCCGTTTTAACACAGCAGAGCACACCATACCGTCTGGCCTCAACCAACCTTTCTTCTCTCCTCCTTTCTCTCTCTCCAAATTACTCGAGCGCAATTTTTTGCACCGCACAATATTCCCTCTCTTTCTTTCCTATACAAGCCAAGCAATGTTGGCCCATCCGTTACCCAAGGCATACTTGCGCGTGCTTGCAGCTGCTGGTCCAGGCTCGCATCTTTTCTCTTCACCGACTGTTTCGTAGTATTCGCCCGATAATTGATAACCCCTCGAGAAGAGAAAGAGAATGAGAGAGAGAGAAAGTAAGCTGGCAGCTCCGATGTATCTTCCTACCCTGCCAAGGAAGCAAAAGCTACATATCGGACAGTCGGCGAAAGCTCGAGAGAACGCCACTGCTAAAAATTAAGCTGAACGCCAGCAGTAGTCTCTCCACTACCAGTAGCCTAACGCACTCGGTGTGTACGATATAAGAGGAAGAGAAGAAGGAGGTTGGAGTCGCTTGCGTATAGCCTGCGGGAGTTATGGCTCGCTAAAGAAAATTGACTTGAACCCCAGCCAGGATAATAAAAGTGCGCGCGTCGCTTGAGTGCACTGTGCTCTACGCCGAGGGGATTGGCGCTTGTCTGCACGGCAGGCGTGAACTTCGGAATTCACTCTATATACGAGTTTTGTTCTATGTGTATGTGTGTACGTATGGGGAAAGAGGGATACATGTATGTGTATTGTGAGTGGTTTTTATGTATGGGTAAGAGCGTGTGTGGGAGGCTGTTATTTCTTGGTTGAAGCGAGAGAGAGAATTTCATGATGTTTTGAAGGGGGGAAAAGGATACGGGATAAGGAAGTATGAGTTTTTTTTTTTTTTTTTTTTGAAGGGGAGAAGACTGAAGTCGATGAATAAAGAAGAGTCACGAAAAGTTTTGAAAGATGTTATGTTTTTAAGAGGTGTTGGAAAGGCAGAGAAACGTATGTTTTTATAATCAAATGAATTAATAATAGAAAATTTGAAATTATAAAAGTTAATATCTTTTCTGTAATTTATTATTTAAATTGATTGTCAAGATTTATTGGTTTATTTAATTAAAATTTACACATTTTCACTGACATACGTTTTTTTTTTTTTAACCACGACTAAATTTATCGGCTAAACATGTGATAGCGAGTATAAAACCAATATCAATATTGATTCTCATTAACAGCTGGGGCCTCTATCTCTCTTTCTCTCTCTCAAAGTAATGCCATTGAATGCAACTTTCTCTCTTTTCCCCCCAAAAAGTGAGCGAAGTTAAATTACCTCGTGATAAATCGATGTTCTTAGAACAATACATTTTAACCTACATATACATACATACACACACACGCCACAGCACACCGAGTAGAAAGACAAATATACTACATTACTCAAATGTATTCAAAACCATGTCTGACCTATTTTCTGAGATTTACTACTTTGTCTCATGAATCTATATTTTCTCTCACTCTCTATGCAGAGTATATATATTATATCGTTTAAGAAATCCATTATTTATCGATAACACACACCTATAAGCAAGCTCAAATTCATTTGTGATTATAATTTAGATAATCTTAAATTCATATTAATATTCATTATTTTTTCTATTAAAAAAAAAAGTCTATACGACCTTGTTTATACATATCCTGAAATCAATTACCAATCACTATCCGATCTACAAAAATAACTTCCATCCAACTGAGCCACTCTCAGAAATATAAAAAAAAAATCTCAAGCTGAGAGAGCTTCTTAATCACAGCTTCTTTTCTACTCAACACCAAGGGTGGTATCCAGATAATAATCCCTAACTCAGGAGGAGGTATAAGCACTTACCTTGTTTGGCGTAGTAGCTTGCTGCTGAGGCGAACAGCTGGTGCTGTGAATGATTGGTTGATTGGTGGTTTGAGTATTGGTGACGATACCCTGATGATTCAGGTGATTTAATTGTCCAAGTTGAGGTGGCGGCGGCGGTTGTTGTTGCTGTTGTTGCTGCTGCTGTTGGACTATTTGGCTTTGAACACCAGCCGGTGGTGGCTGGAGTTGTTGGTGATGGCTTTGGTGACCAGACGGTGGCACCGGATGTTGGCTTGATTGCTGCTGTTGTTGTTGCTGCTGCTGCTGATGAGTAGCCGGGAACGAGGGCACCGTGAACGGAACAAACAGCATCGGGCTGCCGAGGATGTGCGCACCACCTCCACCCACTACGCCCGACTCCTCCCTACACCTTTATTAAGATAGATTTGATTATATTGAGGTGAGATTTTTTTTGTTGAATTTTGATGCCATTATTGTTATATGGTTTGAGAAGGGAAATCAGTGATATGCTTGGATAATCTTTTGATACTAGGTGCGTGTAATAGCTTGGTATAAGATGACGCGACAAATTTATTTTGATTTATACTACTAATTATCGGTAGCTATATTGTTAACGGTTTTGTTAAGTAAGCATGATGATGCGATTTTTTTCAGAATAATACTTATACTGGAATTAATTAATGTATCTACAGGAATTACGAAGATATGAATTTTCTTATAAGAATAGGTTGAATGAAAATTACGTGAGGATAATAATAAAAATATGATCTTGTTAAATAAATAATAAATCTGATGATTTTCCGTATCAAGGATGAAGATCGGGATTGGTTAAAAAAAAGAGTTAAAAATTAATTCGAAAACATACCTGCACTCCGTACCCAGTCCTTGATGCTGGGAGTGGGAGTAGGGGGCCGCTCGGACGGAGGTGGTGGACGCCACCCTCGCAACCCTTAGCGAGATGCCGCCCCGTTGGCTTGTGAGCTGTACCGCGGTTGCCGGCTGCTGATGATGGCAGCAACAGGATCTACAGCCACCAGTAGCAGGTAGAGTGATCTGCTGAGTTGGGGCCTGGTGGTGATGGTGGTGGTGGTGGTGATGGGGGTGGGGTGCTACCGTCTGTAGTAGAGGTGCCTGAGGAGGGGCTCTGGGCCCCGTTGAGCAGCCCGAAGCTCCCGGATAGACGCCAAGCAGACAACCGACTACGGGCGGTGCGTTGGAGGGGCCCGAGCTTGAAGCTGCGGGCACCCCTACTAGACTGCTACCCTCGGGTTTGGGTCCGGCTGCGTGGCAGCCACTACACCACTGTGTCGTTCCACTCGAGCCCCAATTGCCGCTGACTAATCCGCCGCCGCCGCCACTGCCTCCGGCTGTTAAACTTGCACCAGGCTCAGGCTGGGTCTGGAGATGCTGGTGATGCTGATGATGATGGTGTTGGTGATGCTGATCGGTTGACTGAGCGTAGATTGTGGGTTGGGCGTTGAGAGTGCGGGCGTCGATGATAATCGGACCCCTAACAACCGTGCGAGTGGTACTCTGAGCCACCTCTTTTAATTCGCCCGACCTCACGGACAGGATCTTGCCTTCCGCACCACCAGCAGCACCAACGGCCAGACAAATTTTCCGGCCAGCCCCTCGCGTCCTTTTTGACGCTTCAGCGGCCGCCGGGACTTGTTGAGTCGCGCGCGCGGGCAGCTCGACCAAGAGCGAGCGCTCCTCGAGCTCTCGCTCTAATATACAAGTGGCTCACCCTTGCTTTTAAGCACAACTACCCGTAGAACTGCCTCTTCAAGTGCAGTTTCCGGTTGGCCGAGAGCTTTCCTGTTGCTAGAGAGATAGAGATTCACTCGGCAAAGGATATTGCCCCAATCGGATTGCTCTTATCCACGTGGCTTGGCTATGTGAGCTTTGTTATGCCGGCTATTGCTATTGTATTGACTGAGGAATGTTTATTGTGTTGCCACGTGAGTGATTGGTTGTTGGAGGATTTTGATAAGAACCTAAAGGATTCCTGGCACCTGAACTATGCTCTTAATTGCCTTGCAATATTTCAGACAATCAGTAGTTCGAATAATTATGCAGATGCTATTCCTCTTTACTTGAGACTATGTGTTAAATCTGGCCAGTGGTAAAATCACCTTGAAACGTTGAAATATACTTCCTGATAAACTCGAACTTTACACTTTTCACTTATAAAAGACGGCTTTACGATTGACCGGCTAATAACGATCACGTGTTTTTTTTCTTCCGGAACTATACACGTCACGTATTAAATCAAGAAACGATGTATTCGTAAGGTAACTTTAAACGCGTTAATTTTCACAGTGAGTTGACTTGTTATACACCACTTACGTTAAATTATTTTCAATTAAAATCTTGCTTATCTTCGGCGCACAATCACTTAATAAACACTTTAAACTCTTCTTCAACTTGTCTTGCAAGCTCTCGCAAGCTCTTACTTACGAATATACTATCTACCTCCACTGCTCAACTTCTTTAAGGTATCCTTGTTTATTAAAAGACCATGACTACAGTAATACTTTATTAAATAATCTTATCCTCTGAGTTTCTAAGTATATTCAATGGGTCACTAGTAATAGATGCCGGCTCGCGTAATCGCTGTCGGTGAACCTGTAAGCACGAACCGCATACCGATCAAGTTTGTTATTGAAATCAATCGTTTTAAAATATAGTTTCAGTTTACCGAGCAACATACAGATGATATCACGATAATTTAATATGAAGAATAAGGGCTCTTAATATTAGGGATTATGAAAAAAGAAATAAAAGAAGACCGGTAACAATTGGGAAAATCAACAATATTTTAATCTAGCAGGATACGAGGATATAAAGTCAGGACGAGATATAAAGAACGCGCACGCACTGGCAGCTTAGAAGTATATTATGCAGCAGGCAAACGCAAGTTGCGTAAGTATATATATGTATATTTTAAGCCGTGGCCCGCAATGTCGGAAGGTCGCTCGGCGACTGACTAGTACTTCCGCCTCCCGGCTGTTGTGCGTTTCGCAAAAGAGGAGAGAAAGAGAGAAAGCAAGAGCGCCGCGCTCTTTCTCTCTCTCTCTCTCTCTCTACTCGTATACCAGCAGCAGCTCTATACACAGGGAGGAGGGGATATATATGCGGCGCTGCTGCTGCTGCTACTGCTACTGCCTGTTGGCTTGTTGTGTGTATAGGGGATGAAAGAGAGAGAAGGAGATAACTACGGCAAAGAGAAAGATAGAGATGATGATGGGGGGTAGGTAGCACGCGGGGTAGTGCTGCAGATACACAGAACGCGCGTCGTACCGGCTGGATTCGCGCGCGCTCTGAGCTTTCGCGGCTCTTCCCCTTCTCCCCCTCTGTTGTGCCGGCGTCGGCGCGTTCCAACGACGACCAACACTGACAACTATGTAGAGCCGACGCAGCCGGCTCGTTTACCCGGTCTTTCTTCACGTGGCTTCAGTCGGCATGTGGCCTCTTCTCGGCTTTCTGCTTACGATAGAAATATTGCGCGTTCTTACTTGATTCTTTTTTTTAGAGAAGCGTTGGAATACAAGTGTTTGGTATGATGTTTGTGATGATTTTTAGAGAGCTTGCGACTTTTTCGGTATTGGAGGTTGATTAAGCTATAATTATTAAAATTAATTTATTTTTTTTTTTTTAAAAATTAAGTATACTCGTACAGATGATAATTGTGTTTAGTAGAAATTAAATATTTGTATTTATGTAAAATAAAAAAATTATGATGCTAAAGGATAAGTGTTGAAACAAAAAATGAAAAATTTTGTATTTTTTTAAATAATTTTACATTACTGTCTGATACTAATTAAAATTTCATAAATTCAGAATTACAATGTTAATTAATTTTAAAATTAAGTCATAAATTTCAATTCAGTAAATTCTTGAATTTTAATAAAAAATTAAAAAATTCTTTACAACTAATTAAACCTTAAAAAAAACTATATCTATCAAATTACCAAATAATTTTTTGTTTGCCAACATAAAAATTTTATCATCAATATTTCATAAATATTATCAATCACAAATATCACATATTAAAATCCAACAAAAAAATATAATAATAAAAATAATAATTTCAAATAAAACAAGTCATTCCATACGCGTAACAACGTCACTACACATTTTATCCCGAAAAATTTTCCAGGAAAATTTATCAGCCTTATCCAAAGCCGACAGGCTATTACCTTTTTTACAAAACCCAAAAACAACGAGCATAATTAAACGGGCAGACAGTAGCAGCAGCAGCAATAGCAGCAGTAACAGCAATAGCGTACGTGCAGATCCGATTAAAAGCCAACGTACACGGGTTATTACGCGACTATACGTAAAAACAAGCGTAGATGAGAGAGAAAGAGAGAGAGAGAGAGAGAAACATTTTGTACACCGACTGAACGAGTCACGCGCAGAAGCGAGACAGATGCACACCAAGCATCGAGAACAATTCCGAAACGAGAGATAGACACGGTATATATATATGTATAATGGGTGAGATAGGGATGAATAGAGAGATGCTGTCGTATGGACGATACACGGTAGGGGTACATAGAGAAAGAGAGAGAACGATTAACTTGTCAATCGAATCAGTCGGCTATTGTCACGGACGACGAAGCTCGCGGTTGATCGTGTGTTCCATCCTATTCGCTTAAAAAGGCTGACACCCAAACTCTATAGCAATGAACGGAAGTTCTATATATACTACACAGAGCACTGACTTTCTCTCTTACTCCAACACTTTATCCTTATCACCGTGTCACACTAATCATTCATCTGCAATACACTTCTCATACCTCTTGAAAAATTCTTTCATCAAAAGCATGAACAATGATCTTCTTGGATAACCTTTTTTTACATCGCGTCAAGATAAGCTAGGTGTAAAGGTAAAATGAGAAGGAAGAAATACAAGAAAGGGTTAGGTAAAGATAAAAGAAAGACAGCGAGCTTTCTCTAGAGAGCTTGCAGACAAACCTTGTTTAGTCTGGACTGTTGGGGGTATTATGTATGTATTATTTACACACGCCCCAACGTTAGTTTACGAAACTCGCGGGAAATGTTGCAAGCGCGTGTTTACCTGCGCACCAGCGCCGCTTGTTGATAGATAAAGAGAGGGTAGGGTAGGGAGAGCAACACAACAACGCGGGATGCTTCAAGCTTTAACTCGTTGATGGCGCGGTACTCGAAAACCGAAGAGAACTGGCAGCGAAGAATTGACGTTTAGGTGGAACAAGAGCAAAAAGGAAAGGATGAGATGATGGAGGTTGTGGGAAGGTCGAAGAGATAATATAAGAAAATCCGCGGTATATGACACACGTCCGTCTGTGTGCTGCAGTTCGCGTTACTGAAAAATATAAAAACTTAGCGGCACGGCCGTGAAGATACTCGCGCGCGCGGTACGGGCGGCTGGCCGGTAGAGACAACTTCAGTAGTAAAAGTAGCAGCTAGAGAGAGCAGCAGCAGCAGCAGCAGTAGCAGCAGTATAGTAGCAGTTGTAGTAGTAGTAAAAGTAGTCCTGGTGTGTGTATCGCAATGTATCGCGGCGCTGCTGCTGGTAGACGAGAGGACTGGTTGCGCTGGCGCAGCAGCGCGGCAGCAGCAGCAGCAATAGTGAGACGACTTGGTGGAGGGCTCTATACTCTCTATTCTACTCTCTCTCTCTCTTTCTCTTTTGTGAGGTGGGGGTGGCGCCCCTTCCCGAAAGGGGCTTCGCTTGTTCGTTCATTCGTTCGCGAGAGCTGCAGGGAGAGAGGGAGAGAGAGAGAGAGAGAGAGAGAGAGAGAGAGGTATATGTATAGCGTGAATGTCGAAGGGAGAAAGAGAGATGAAAAGAGAGAGAGAAAAGGTTGAGGTGCGGGTAGACTGGATAGAATGAGAAGGATGAGGAGGTATGTAGAGGATGAGGGATAAAGAAGAGGACGACGGCTCTTGCGAGACAGAAAGAGAGAAAGGAGTGGGAGAGAAACGCGATACAGACACCGGCGCTTAAGGCTGGACTACACTGGTGAGCTTTTTCTCTGAGCTTGCGCCTTGTGCACTGCTCTTACTTGCTAGAAGTCTGATACAAAATTTTGAGAATTTAGTTTTTAGATTTTCTTTTATTTTGGTTGTTATAATTGATGTTCTGTGTTTTGGGAATTTTTTTTTAACTTTTATATTAAATGGATTTTATATATTTTTTAAAGTAATTATATAAGATCATTAATAAAACAAAATTTTTAAAGATATAAATAGCTTTAATAGAATATAATTTTAGAAAAAAATAAAATAAAATATCGTTTAATATAATCTTAAAAATCTTAAGTCTAAAAAAAGTTGAGGTAAGAAGTATTAAGAAAAAGTTATTCATAAGTCTCGTAATTACAGTAACAAGAATAATTTCTAGCTTAATTTAAAGTTTTGCATGCGCGAAATGCAATTATGTCATTATCGCGATTATTATAATGGACCACACGCTTTTACTGCATACATATACTGCACTACCGCACTAGCTTAATTTTTTTTTTTTTTTTATTATTTTTCATTTTCTTGTAAATTCTACGAGCGTTGATATTTTGAAAATTTTACACTTCGTTAAAATTAAAGAGAAAAGAAAAGTAAATTTTTTATGCTTAACAAAATTAGAATTAAAAAAAAATGTGGTTTACACTTTTTAATGAAAGAACATTATTTTAACTAAAAAATTTTTATAAGAATTTTCTTTATTGAGACATAAGTATTACCTCTAGATCTACTTATTTTAAATATATTTAATACACGTCTAATAAACATCATTAAATAATAATAATTAAAAAAAGCTTTATATTTTCTACTTAAAACAGCCATGGTACTTAAAAAATCCTCCTTCAACAAAAAACAATCTAAAATTTGAATGACATACACAAATCTAAAAAACCCTGTTTAAAAAAAAAAAAAACAAGTTATTCTCAAAATTTCATTGTTGGTTCAAAAAAATTGAAAGCTCAATGTAGCCTGGTCTTAAAACAAGGCCAGACCGCGTACTAAAAAAATTGAAAAGCCTAAGAAGTACTATCGTCTGTTCCCTTTTTTCCCCATTTTATTTCTCCTACATTCCCACAAGAGAAAACAAGTAAAAATAAAAAAAAAGCCAGTTAAAGTAAAACAGAATAAGTCTGTTGAAAACAAGCCTCACTGCCATAACATCAAGTCAAGGCCTATACACAACAGTGTACTTGTTCTCCACAGCACATAACGCACACATCCTACTCTCTCTTTCCTCTCAACTCTCCGTCGTAGTCGTCGACAACAACAACGACGCTGGAAGTCTCTCTCTCGTCGACATCGCACAAGCAAAAGGGCCCTTTTAGGAAAATTTTGGGTAAGCCAGAGAGCAGAGCACACCTGTACACACCACTCGTACAAGAGACGCGGTATACGCGTGAGTGCATAACTAGCAGCAGAACCTCTTGTGTCTCGGGGCTTGTACATTATCGGAGTTGTTTAAAGCTTGCAAGCTCTTTCACGAGAAGTACAACCTAACGGCTATGAACTCTACGGCAGGTAACAAGTGCTACACAGGCTTGTTCATCGCTGATGCTCCCCATTGGTTATTGGGATCGATGATTACTAACTATTGGGTATAGAACAGAAATGGATGCTTGCATCGGCTCTGGGTGGATCGAATTATTAGTATTGTAATGAAGGGCTTTCTCTCCTTCCTCCCATATACATTTTTTTTTCTTCTTTATACTAACGGCTGCTCGTATACTCGATTAGCTTTGATAGCAGCCTTTAAACATTACATAGTTTGATATCGATCTTCAGAGCTGGGGTGATTTTTCTTTTTCCAATACAATAGCATACCAGGCGTTACACTTCTGGTTATCAGCTCGATATTATAAATTATTCGATATGCTTCGACCCAAACCACACAAAATTTGAAATCAATTTTTGTGTTATTATACCTCATACAGCCAATTAAACGAGCTATGCATAAGTCGACGCCCCGTACGAAGAATACGTTAAAGTATAGTTGTCTTACGAAGAATACGTTAAGTCCTGTTTATACGAAGAATACGCTAAGTTGAATTGTCTTACGAAGTATACTATAAGTCTCCGCGGTTATACGAAGAATACTATAAGTCTCCGCTGTTATACGAAAAATACTATAAGTCTATGTAGGTA
>JAPYZE010003452.1:0-16677 GCA_030522805.1 Leptomastidea abnormis | reverse complement strand
TATATTTATTTATATTTAATCGTGATTTAACTATATAATTGTTATCGTAATTTAATTGTATTAGTATTCATACCTGTAGACAATTGTAATATGTAAATTTTGACAAGAATGACAATTACTCAGTTCAGTAGTATATATGATAAGAGGTATTATTACACAAATATGAGAAACAGTTCGCAGAAATACAGTTTATAGGCATAATAGCTACAGCGTCGGTAACGGTAAGAACTTCAAAGTATTGATAGGTTATGATTAATGTTAACGATAATCTTGTTTTGTTTGAAGTTTTCTAAATGTACTTCTGTGATTTAACATAATTTAACAATGTGCAAGTACTTTATGCTTAATTTTTCATAAAAATGTGCTAATTTCCTTATTTAAGTCGTTTTATTTTTACAGGTATGCAGAGTAAATGATGAAACAATTTCCAAATTATTATTTGTAAATATTTGTAATTTTGCATAAATATAATTTTATAAGATGCCAGAAATCAAAGTGACACCTTTGGGTGCTGGACAAGATGTTGGTAGGAGTTGCATACTTGTGTCTATGGGTGGGAAAAATATAATGTTAGATTGTGGTATGCACATGGGTTTTAACGATGAAAGAAGGTTCCCAGACTTTTCTTATATTGTTCCTGAAGGACCAGCTACAAATTATATTGATTGTGTTATTATTTCTCATTTTCATTTGGATCATGTAGGAGCCCTTCCTTACTTCACAGAAATGGTATGGATTAATAAATTTGTGTTTTAACTATAATCATTAACTACATTACAACTGATTAATTAAAATTTATTTTTTATAAAGGTGGGATACAGTGGACCAATTTATATGACTCATCCTACAAAAGCTATTGCTCCAATTTTGTTGGAAGATATGAGAAAAGTAGCTGTAGAACGTAAAGGTGAAAGTAATTTTTTTACTTCTCAAAATATTAAAGATTGTATGAAGAAGGTTGTTGCTGTAACTTTACATCAGTCAGTTATGGTAGACTCAGAATTAGAAATTAAAGCTTACTATGCTGGCCACGTTCTTGGTGCCTCTATGTTTTGGGTAAGAGTTGGTTCTCAATCAATTGTATATACTGGTGACTACAATATGACTCCAGATCGACATTTGGGAGCTGCTTGGATTGATAAATGTCGACCAGATCTTCTTATTTCTGAATCTACATATGCTACTACAATAAGAGATTCAAAGCGATGTCGCGAGAGAGATTTTCTCAAAAAAGTTCATGAATGCATAGACAAAGGTGGAAAAGTACTCATTCCTGTATTTGCACTTGGAAGAGCTCAAGAATTGTGTATATTATTGGAAACTTATTGGGAACGAATGAATTTGAAGGTCCCTGTTTATTTTGCCCTAGGTTTAACTGAAAAAGCCAATAATTATTATAAAATGTTTATTACATGGACAAACCAAAAAATCAAAAAAACATTTGTGCAAAGAAATATGTTTGATTTTAAGCATATTAAACCATTTGATAAATCTTATATTGACAATCCTGGTGCTATGGTAGTTTTCGCTACACCTGGAATGTTGCATGCTGGTTTATCATTGCAGATATTTAAAAAATGGGCCCCTAATGAAGCTAATATGGTTATTATGCCTGGTTTTTGCGTTCAAGGTACAATTGGACACAAAGTTTTAAATGGTGCTAAAAGAGTTGAATTTGAAAATCGTCAATTTGTTGAAGTTAAGATGGCTGTTGAATATATGTCGTTTTCAGCTCATGCTGATGCAAAAGGTATTATGCAATTGATTCAATACTGTGAGCCAAAAAATGTTATGTTAGTTCATGGGGAATTTGCAAAAATGGAATATTTAAAAGAGAAAATAAAGCAAGAATTTGGATTAAATTGTTATAATCCAGCAAATGGCGAAACGTCTGTTATTACCACAACATCAAAAGTACCTGTAGATGCTTCCTTGGCACTTTTAAAATCTGAAGCAAAAAAGTATTCTGCACTGCCACCTGATCCAAAACGGCGAAGATTGTTACATAGTGTATTAATGTGTCGAGAAGATGGGATATGTCTTGTGGATGCTGACGAGGTAATGTTATTGATTTATTAATCATGTTTCTAATTTATCTTTCCCAATTATATGAGTGATTTTTTAATTTTTGTATTAATTCAGATAAATTAAAATAAAAAATTGAATTCAACAAAAAATATTATAGAATTGGTATAGCACTATAAAAAAATTAATTAAAGCTAATTAAATTTTTTAATTTTCAGATACCAAAAGCAGCAGGAATAACAAAACACGTTGTAAGATTTACGTCAACTATTCAAGTTAGAGATCCTGGGCCTGCACATTCTACCACTAAAAAACTACTGCAACCACTTCAAGAAAGATTGTCTAGTTGGACAGTACAGTTGGTTGATGGTTCAATTTCAGTTGAATCAGTTTTAGTAAAAGTTGAAGGAGATGAAGATGATAAAAAAAATGTGTATATTTCGTGGACTAATCAAGATGAAGACTTAGGAAGTTACATTCACGGTTTTCTACAAACCATTCTAAATTAAATATGATAAATTATGTTGGGGGAAAAAAGTGATAAGAATAAACTGATGTTTCTAGGAATAATTTAGAGGCAAAGTAAAAACGGATTTTGTGAAGGGCAAAAACAGGAAAAGAAATCTTTAAAAAATTCTAGAATATGTATACATGTATTATTTTTGAATACCAAAACTTGTAAATAGTAAATTTCTGAAAGTAACATTCAATTAATAAGTAACAATAAAATCTTTATTTTATACGTATAGTAGTAATGTTTGTAACGATACCAGATAATTATTCCACGACTTCGCAGTTTTATAAGTTATTAAGACTATAAAAATATAAGTAATAATTTACATTTTTATTGCAAATTATAAAATCTAATAAAAAATCTAATAATACGACTAAATAATAAGTAATTTTAAAATACAAAAATTAATTTAAAAAATTAATAATTAATAAAAAGGCAGCTTTTACGTAATTTATTTGTAAATTAAATACATATAAAAATTGGCATTCATAATTACAATTTCGTAAAAAATAAAGAAAAAATTTTAATTTTTTTTTTAAATAGTTTTCTTTAATAATTAACAAGTATATTAATGATTATCTTTAAAAAATTTTTAACATTCCTTAACAAATAAAAAAGTGTAAATTTAGAAAACCGTCAAATAAATGTATCAAATATCATTTTAAGGCATTTCATGTCGAAACGAGTAAAAAGCATAATTATATGGTTTGTTAAATAATAATAAATCATATTTGTATTAGCTAAAAATCTGACTATAATTTTTAGTATATTTTAAGAAGATAAAAAAATCTTCTTTTCATTTATTATTGCACATACTTCATTATACTTCTTTTTTCGCATACAAATTGATTTTACTACCCAAGATAAATCTCATTTGCAGATTTATATATGATACAATTTTTAATATTTTCGTATTCAAATTTAATTAAAATCACCTATATATCACGAACATTTGGCTGCTCGCTCAAAAAATCACCATACCGCTCACTTGTTTTATGTGTAATCCTTAATCAAAAGGACATTAGTAAAGTGCATTTCGTTGAAATTGATTGCAAATTATCATGATGTATATATGAGCTACACTCTTTAGACCGTTCAATTTCTATATAACAAAAAAATAATCTCTTTTCAAAAAATGCGTACTGCCCTTCAACACTTAACCTACTCAGTTTACATTCGCGTATGAATAGTCATTTACATCTATATGTAACCATTACACACACCATTTCCTCAAATCTTTTTTACTAACTACGTGTTTATATTTCATCATCCACATAATAAAATATGATATTTGTATAATAAACATTATCCGTAGTTTTTTTTTTTTGTTTTTTTTTTTCAATTGTTATATAAGTCTTCTCAATAGCAAAGATCTGCTGTTTGTGTTTTTGCAGCATGGCCATGCATGCCTTTGACACTTTTATCTTCATCTCTCCTTGTTTAGCAGCATTGTTCTTCAGGCTTTATTATGGGAGTTTATTTTTTAAAGCTACTTTTTTCCGGAACCACCCTGAAATCGATAAAAATAAATTAAATAATCTAATAAATATATTTATTTATAATAAAATTGTTACATTTATTTATAATAAATTTTTGTTTCTTTCCTATTTAATTTTTTTTTCAATATTGACTTTGTATCAAAATTTTGTACATGTCGTGTAGAACTCGCGTGTATATAAAAATGTTGTAATTTTGTTTAAAACTTTGATGATTGTTAATAAAAAACATACAGTGTTATAACGATTATGTAAATAAATTAAAAACTTAAATACTATTATCTGATTGTTTAAAAAACTTTAATATAATTTTTTTGATTATTAATTTGACACACACTCGAATTCACAAAATCGTTATAAGAGAATGAAACTTGCTATTATGCAATAAATATCAAATTAATATATTTTTATCTCAAAAGAGCAATTGTATTTTTTTATTTTTAAATCAAATAAAAAAAAGAAATAAGTCTACTCTCTTATAAACATAAAACGACAATTGACAATTATTCTAAAATAAATTATGATCACCATTTAGTTTAGTTAAAATGCAACACAAAACTACAAAATAGAACAATAAATGCTTGGAGTAAAAGTTAGTAAGCTAGGCGACGCAAATTAAAAAGAATTTACAGCAAAATAAAATTTTATGGATTAGCAGGAAGTAGGTATGTTAAAATTTAATAAATAAATGATGATTAGTAGGAAGATTAAATGAAGAATGCAAGGAAAATTAAGATATTAAATGAATAAGTTATGAAATGAATAGTTGTGTCGAAATTGTCAATGATGATACTTTTTATACGTAATTTTTTACTCATTATATTAGACTATAAAAAATATACGCATTATAGTCTTTAAAAATAAAAAAATTATTAGTATAAAAAGATGTAATTCGTTATAAAACTTACTTTTTATTGTGTTTTTAATTATAATAACGTGTAAATCTTTGCTAGTTTTGTGGAATTATTGGAGATTATTTATCTTTACAAACGTGCTCGGACCCTTCACCCCAGTGTTTGTGCTATTAAAAATGAAAATTAAATAGTGCTAATTTTACTTAATTGGACAATTATATATGATTAAACCGTATTTATAATTGGACTAGAAATATTTTTAGTGTTATTTGCTTTGGCTGCTCCATACGAGCTTTTCTTTGTATTCCAGTTTAAAATATTATAGTTCCTATGTAAAATACATATTTTTAAATAGAAAAAAAAAATAGTCTGTCAATATATGTACGTGACGTAAATTAAGACACTCTATTTTTTCATTTAATTATACAATACTTATTTTCATAAACATAGTCAACACAAAATCACACACGAAAATAACTTCACATAAAAAATTTTCAAAATATTAAAAGCATTCATGTTAGTGCAATAATTACACTCATCTTGATTTAAAATATTAATAACAGTATTAAGTAATTTTATTAAAAACAATTATTTGTCAAAAATATAAAATATATATTTATTTAATAAATTAAATTTTTTTCAATTAACTAAATTAATAAAACTTTAAAATTTAATTGAACTTTTTATACTAAAAAATATAAAAATGACAAGTGAATAATAACTTGATATATAACTACAATGATAATATTACAATGAATGAATTTTTGCTATGGCTGATTATTGATGGACGTCGAAATAAAACCAAACATAATTTTATGAATGACAGAAAATAAAAATAAAAAATAATAAATAAATAACCACTAGCTGCCTAGCATTTTCCCTTTTGATAAAAAAAGGCAAGAGCTAATATTTTGATGGAATCACATTTGTTGCGTACCTGCGAATCTGCGCCTCTTTGCCACGGGATTCTTAGTGGGCTGTCAGAACAACCAAAACACATTACACATTATTGCTAAAAAATGTTAAACTAGACACAACGATTCTATGTAAACGATAGTATTGCTAATATTATTTTAATTTAATTTAATTTTTATTCATAATAATTTTTTTAAATCTTCAAGTGAATACCTTGATTTCATTATATTGTTTTTTTCTTTTTTATTTAACAAAATTTAATTTTATCCTCGATAAAACCATAATGGAGATATCTAGCAGTTTTATGTAAACCTTATGTTTTTTTTAAAGATTAAATACTTGAATTTATTTATGTAATCTTTCCACATATTTATTAGAACAAACACTGGGGGAGTAATAAAATCGTTTAATAGTATTTTTCGACACGTGTGAGTAAGTCAGTTTTTTATCGTTGAGGAGGTTTTTTTCCCGAGCGAAGCGAGGGAAAAAATGCCTTAACGTTAAAAAATGACTTTCCCTCCAGTGTCAAACGATATTTTATTCCCAGAGAGCCTAAAAATCATTTTTAAGTTGCGATTTTTAGGCTCGAGGGAATAAAATTATTTTTACTATTTTTTTTGTATTTTATACGTTTACGGTATTATTTAAATAGTTTTAGACGAACAAATTAGTCGCTTTTTTAGAATTTCTAGCACAATTTGTAATCAAACATGTCAATTTTTTTTATTTTATATGCTGTTTGATTTTTATTTGTGTTTTACTGCCTTATTATGTCTACTCGTGCATCAAATTATATAAAAAAAAAACGTAAGAATGTATTTATATGTATTTATGTATAGAAAAAAAAAACATTACCAAAGCCATTATACGATTTAAAAAGAGATCGTGAAAAAAAAAATGAATGTACTTAATTCTATAGAATTATTGAGTGTTCATTAACTACAAAAACATTAAATTTAAAAATTAATTAAAAAACTACATTATATTTAAAAAAAGTATACTATAATTTTTTGATGTTTTAACGAAAAAATAATCATAGTAAAATAATTTTTTACACGTATACATTTAAAAAATACTTATGAAACACATTAGTCATTCAAATAAAATCCACGGTTTTCAAATTTACTTCGAAGTTTACCTTCCGCTTTTTCTTGTGCTTTTTATGCTGTTGGCCGTTCAAAGAATTGCAGGTATTTTGTAATACATTATCAGTCGAATGACAGGTATTGGAAGAAAGTTTTGAGGTAAGGGAGCTGTCGATGTCTTGTTGAGGTTCAACCAAATTATGGGGTTCAGTTAAAGAACAGCTTTCAAGCTCAGTGTTCTTGCGGAGGGTTTTTTCTAAGGCAGCTATCAGACATTGTGCTCCTAGTATTGGCTGTATATTATTGATGTTTATAGATTATTAAATGTTCAAACCTACATGTATGAACATATAATTTTGCAGATTATGATAACTTATGATAAAATTTATATTTTATCCAATAATTGTTTTATACGTACTAATTAGATTTTTTTTTCTATAATTTAGCAAATAAAATGCATCAAATTTTGCATAAACATATATTTTAAAAGAAATTTCATAGTTTAGTTTATCATATTCTGCTAGATTAGTTTTTTTAAGCATTTCGATTATAAAGCGCATAACGTTATTTTATTTTAGTTATTTCGCATTATGGAAATGATGTATTGAATGTTTCCACAGGACGTAACAGTACCGTAGTTTGTTAATAATTAAGTAGAATGTATTCTACAACACCTTTACATTTACAATGAAATTCCTACATGTGTTCATGCTTTTTAATTTATATATCGATTGCTTAAATAAATATTTTCAAATTGAAAATATATGATATTTTAATTTTTATAACACAAACCTCGGATTTTGAAGAATCAGTAGCAGGGGGACCATTTATAGTTGATTGATCTAAACTGCTACTGCCAACACAAACTTCATTCTAAAAAAAATGGGGTTTTTTTAATATATAGTTAATCACTTATCTTCATAACTTAATTTTACCTTAATTTGCGACATTTCATGCTGCAATTGAGAAACAAGTTTTTTCTCTTGAGCCAAGCTAGATTCACTCCTCTCAACAAGTAAACGTAACTTGGCTACTTCCTCGTCCATTAACGCTCGTTTACTACTTTCATTTTGTAATTGTTGTGTTAGTCGTGTTTTCTCCTAAAAATGTAAAAAGTCGAAAGTAATATATTGACTTAATTGAAATACAAAAATATATAAATATTTAATATAAACCTCTTGAAGTTGTTCTACAGCTCCAAGGTCTCGAACGGAATTTTGACTTTTTGTTTGAAATGTTTGTGATTCAGATTTTGTTCGTTCTGTTTCTGATAACCTTGTCTCCAGTTCTGTAATTCGTCGTTGAAGCTGCAAAAAATATTAAAATTATAATTAACATTTTACTATCATAAAGTTACTTTAAAAATTATTTTGTAATTATGTCTAGTTTGAATGAATAATTATAAACAATGATAATTTAATAACAATCTATTATACTTTAATAATAATATTAATCTTAACAACAAAAAAATACATTTTTTTTAGTTTTATTTAAAATATATAAAATATGAAATATTATAAAAAAAATATTAAAACAGCTTAGAATTGTTAATTACTTCGTTACTTAATGTTGTTTTAATTTGAAGATCCTGAATTTCTACCCTAAGATTAGACACTTCAGTCTCTTTCTGCCAAAGTTGTGCCTGCCACCTTTTTTCTTCTGATTCTATATGACTTTGAAGTTTGTTCAACATTCCTTCCTATAATAAAAATCAATAATTTATATGAGTAATTTGTTTGATAAAATAATTTTGTTACTTTTGTTATTTTTCATCATTACCGTATCATCAATAATTTGCTTGTAATGATTAACCATGGCTTGCAGATTCTTATTTGTTTTATCTAATTCTGAAGTTGAATCCTCAGACTTAGTTTCTACTTTCAATTTTTGGCGATTTGAATAAACTTGTTGATAGAATGTTTTAATCCATTGATCATAAGAGCTTTCTGCCACCTTAACTTCTGGGAATATCCTTTGAAGTAAGGCTTTAGTTGCATTTTGTTCTTCAATTTTTATTTTTTGTACTTCATCCTGTACAAATAAAAATAATGATTAACTTTCTATGCAGAAAAATTAATTTCAACATTAAGTGATGGTTATACACGTATATTAATCGTTAATACTAATTTTAATTTTACCATAAAAACTTACTTTAGTCAACGAACTGTTTTTAGCTCGACTCTCAGCGGAATTGAGAGCTTCCATCACTTTCCAATTTTTTCTTCGCAAATCCTGTGATTAGGGATAAAAATAATCGTAAAAAAGGTCCGAATATATCGTTAATGTATGTAAAGTAGTTGCAAATGATTTCACGAGAATGAATTTTAGAAAAATTGTATTGAAAAACAATTGATAGATGTTAATAAGATTATCTTTTGTAGATGAAGAAATTGAATAAAGTGATGGAAGCATTTCATTTGATATTGTTATTCCTTAATAATTTTAACTTTAATAAAACCTACATCATTTTTTGATCTCTGCTGCTCCAAATCATCCTGCAATCTTAAAGTAACGCTGCGTTGATTGTTCATTTCACTTCTTAACAATTCTACTTGCCCACCAAGTTGTTCAAGTTGCTTTTCTTTTTGCAATAATGCAGTTTTTAATGCAGTCAATTGTTCTTTAGAGGCCAATCTAGAATTTAATAAGATACTATAAATAGTAATAATTTTTAATATAGCATATTATTATTTAAAAAAAAAGTTGTTTACATACACATTTTCAACAAGTTGAACACTATTTTTTTGAACTTTTTCTTCAATTCCATTTTCTTGACCTTCTACAGCTGGACGTTGTGTAGATGCTGTTATTTGAGATGATAAAGAGTCATTTTTTTCTTTAAGATACTTAATTTCTTTTTGTAATTCTGTCATGCTTTGTAACTGAAAAATCGATATCAATGAACTTTATATCCAAATAATATGTAATGGTTTATGTAATAAATCACAAAAATTTTGTCAATAAAACTTACTTGTGCTGCAAGTCTTTCATTATCCTCTTTTAATTTAATAATTTGTAATTCTGCATCGGCAATTTTAGAATCTTTAGTAACGTGAGTAGAATTCTTAAACTTAGAAAGTTCAGATTGATTTTGAGTCAAAATTTCGTGAACTTTTTTGAGTTCATCTTGGCATTTTATTAAATCAGTTTGTGCCAATTTATAATTGTCCAACACTTTAACTAATTCAGATTTTGTTGATTTCATTTGATTTTGTGTTTCTTTCAACTCAACTTTTAATTTTTCAACATCAGATTGAGCTTTTTTGAAATCAATTTGAGTGATATTTAACTGAGAACATGTTTTTTGAAGTTCCTCTTCTTTAGCGGTTAACTGTGATTGCAAGTTAGCTGTTTCAGAAGATACTTCACTATTGTTTTTATTTGAAGGATTAGACTGATCAGATTTAAGTTGGTTCAATTCTGATCGTACTTTATCTAATTCTGCTTTAAAAATAGTGGCTTCATTAGCTTCAGCTTTAGCCACATTAATTTCACTTTCAAGCCGAGTAACTTGCTTTTGCAAATCTTGTTCAAGACGTTGCATAGTTTTAATTCTGTGATCCATATCACTCTGAGTTCGTTGAGACTCCTAAAGAAAGCAGAAATAAAAATTTTGTATTCTTCATTTAAACAAAGTATTATTTGTAGAAGAGATGTAAGTAAAAGTCTTATTTTAAAAATTTGAATTACCTTTAGCTGTCGATGTACATCTTGAAGTCTATCACTGGTTTCCTTAAACTGTTGGAGCTGCGCATTTAAATGCATCACTTGCTCTTGCAATATGCCGTTTTGCTGCCGGAGTTCCTCTATCTCTTGCATGCTATTATCACAAGTAGCTTGGAGTTCTTGAGATAAAGCTAAATTATGATTTTGAAGTTCTTGATTTTCAGCATGTTTTTGGGCAAGTTGGGCTTTTAGACCGTTTTCGTTATCTCGCATTTGGCTGATTTGAAGTTCAAGCTGCTTACGCTGGGCAATAAGTTCTTGTTGCATTTGACCATGGCTTTGACCTTGTTCTTCTTGCATTTTAAGAATAATGGCCTGATCCTCGTTGATTTTAGCCTGGAGCTGTTCAATTTGGCGAGAAAAGCCTTGTTTTTCGGCAGCATGACTTTCCAGTATATGTTGCATGCGCGTGTGAAGAGTCTGAGCTTCCGCTACTTTTGCCGCGAGAGCTTCTTCTATTTGACGAAGTCGCGAACGTTCAGAATTGAGTTCAAGCCTAAGTTCAAGCAATTTACTCTGAACCGATTGACTAGCTTCTTGTTCATCTTTTAAAGCCTTTTCTTTATCGGCAAGCTGTTTCTTTAGCTTAATAACTGGGTCAGCTCGACTCTCCGTCCATTCCGCATGTTCCAAAGGATTGTCTTGCTGCTTGTTCAGCAATTGATCAATCAAAAATTGAATTTCGCTTCGACTTAGTTCAGCTTTTTGTACCAAAGATTTGAGCAATGAAAAATTAACGCCATCTCTGTCATCTCCTAAAATAGAAAAATTACTATTATTATACTTCAATTTACAACTTTTTTAAGATTATACAATTTTTATTACAAAAAAAAGAGATTTATGTGATTTTATACAAGTATGTCGAGTTGTATGCTTATAAAGGACAATGACCTAAGAAAGAATGATGAGAGAAAAAGGAAGGGGAAAGGAAAGGGGATTTTACTTTTGGCCCACATACCAACATTTCCAGTGCTCAATCAGAACTACACAGTATTAAGTTATTGGCAATATGAGCAAATTCTTTTATATTATAGATTATATAAATTTTATTTTAAGCTATGTATTAGTAGGTGTATTGCTTAAATAATAAATAATTATTTTATTATTAAATATAAATATTAATATAATAATTTAAAAGCTACTTGATATTAAAATAATAATGAATAATTTCAAAGCTCAATTTAAATTTTGCATTAAAAAAAAATTTATTTTCTAAATGGTTAAGAACGTTATTTTAATCGTTAATACTTTCGAAATATTTTCAATGAATAAATATAGCTGCAAATCAACTCTTTTAATACTTTATCTTGTCTTATGTTTGTTACAATTTTATCATATGATAACAAAGTAACGACTTATCAGAAGAAATTCTTATTTTTAAATCATCTTGCAAAAAATATAATGATTTGTTATTAGTAATTGATAAATTGTTATCATTAAACATACCAAACTGAGCAAGAATGTTGTCGCTCTTCTTTTTGATTTTCTTGGACTCCTTATTCACAGTCTGGACTGGTGTAACAGTTTCCTTGACAGCTTCTTTTGGCTCCTTTACTACTTCTTTTATTTCTTTTATTAACTCTTTTGGTTTTTCTTTCGTCTCTTTATTACTCTCTTTGCTAGCTTGTGATTGGTTTGTAGGAATAGGAAGAGTAGGAATCTCTTTTTTTTCCTCTTTCCGATCATCCTTCTTTTTCAAATCTTTCTCCTTGTTGTGTTTTTTAGTTTTAGTTGGAGTTTCTTTTGGAGATTTATTTACAGTCAATTCCAATTGACTGATTTGATGTAAATTCTCTCGCTGTTAAAAAAAAAATGAATCTTACTTTAATTTATCATAAAAATTAAAACAGTTTGATATAAATTATATTCTCAAGCCAACAACTAAAAAGTAGTCTTGAAAATAAGCTATTTTTCTATGTATTTACAACTTATTAAAAATTGTTGTTAATCAATGTATGTGATCAGTTATTTTTAAAAAGCTTTAAGTCATATGAAACCCATGTAAAGTATAAATTATGAATCACATGCAAAAGCTATTAGAAGAACTCACGCTGTGACTTTTAATGAGTTCAAAATCATCCTTTGGCTGAATGACATCAAAATGATTGCCTTCTTGTATAAGAGGAGGTTGTGAAGGACTAGATTCATCGATGACAATGACTGGCTCATCTTTATTTAGAAGAATGGGTTTTACCTTTTCACTTTTTCCTTTCTTCTTACTACCTTTGCCATTTTCCTAGTGCAATTAAATGCAAACAAATAAATCATTTCCCAAAGTTAAGCATAATGTTCGATTGTATCATGAAGTGCTATATTTTCTAAAAATGTTAGTCATACAAATGTGTTAAATTCAAACCAATCAAAGCACAGCAAGCGTGATGAATTTATTACTTTCTCTATATAAATAAAACAACAATTCATGCAAATTTTAACCATGTATCTTAACATTTTAAATTTATAATTCATTTGCATACATATTTTGTATTAAAATTTTTGTATCAGTTGCAAGTTTAAATTCTTCTTTCTTTTTGTTATTATTTAATTATATTTTAATATTTTTTATTTATAAAAATAGATACATATAAATTTGCAAAAAAATAGGACATTAAAAAAATAGCCCTTATTATAAAATAATTTTTAGTAATAATAAATTTTTAATCACAAGTTGAATAATTTACTTTTTCACCTTGCAGATTGTTATTTTTTTGACTTCTTGCCAAGCAAAAATACCTGAAATTAATAAATCCAAATTGTCAAGTTCTTTATAACTATTACATAATCTTGATTTTTTTTTAATCAACCTCATTAAATTTTTAATAAAATTATTCTGAAAATTTGAGTAAGTTATTTTTTTGCATGCTCTGTTCCAATAATTTGGTATAAATAATCTGCAACTTTAATTTGTGATACAAGTTTTAATCACTTATTGATAACAAGATGATTCGACTCAATTTTACTGATTTTAAAAACAAATTTAATTTTATAAAGCCAGTGAAAATATTAAGAACTTACCAAGACATAACAAATAAGGGCAGTCAAAATTGTCAGTTAAAAAAAAAAATCAATACCAAAATTTGAAGAAATAAACAAAAATAAACCTTTACAAGGAATTTATTGTTTTTAATACAACTTTGACAGAAGTTGTGGACATGAAAAAAATAACTGGTTACTATGGTTATAGGATTAAGAAAATAAATGACTACTTGTATTGTATATATGTTATACACAAATATACAAGAAACTAATATTCTGATTGTCTTTTGTAAGAGTATACTTCCTATTATACTAGCATATTAAAATTAAAATGTTAAGCACAAGAGCACTGACTGGAACTTAACACATTGTACTGATGTCCTTTCAAATGACCTACATGTGCGACATCTGATACGTAAACTTACATACCATATTTTGTGTATAAAATTAATGAAAATTAAAGTATTAAATTACAATAGGTACTACTTTGTAAGTCCAAATTAGATTATGAAAGGTTACACAATTATTTTGTACATTTTAAAAATTAATAAATTTTAAATATATTGCATTCAAAGCCTAATGTACAATTAATAAGTTCTAATTGCAGATTTCATGCATGCATCTAATTGAGTAGCTAAGGCTTGGAAGAAATTTAGTTTATGATTAAAATGATAATGTCACAAGCAAGCTAAGATTTACCTAGTTTATAAAGCAATCAATTAATGTATTTGCGATAACAAATAAAAACATGGAAGCTTACTTGTACAGGAGGCTCCGATGACAAAATTTGGGGTGTTTCCTCAAATTGCACATGATCTGGTTTTTCTTCTTTTTCCTCTTTTTCCTCCTTCTTTTCTTTCACTTTCTTCCCAGTTTTATTTTTATGCTTTTTATCTTTGATTTTCTCTTTTTTCCCTATTTGCAAATAAAATTATAAATTAAAAATATTGCTTGCTAATTTATTTAAAACACTAGATGAATATTGTCAATTTTAAAAGGAATAAGCAAAAATGCGAATTTACCTAGCAGAAGGTCATCTGGTAATTTTCGTTGTTCTGCAATTGCTTCTTCGTAAGATTTTTCTTTTATAGCAAAAACAGACACGAAACCAATGACCAATGCAGAGATAATAACTACTGCCACATACACCAAGCCTGTTTGAACATCCATTTCTCCTGATGACTTCTTGGTCTTCTAGTCGCAAAGAGAAAACAAACAGATGGAACGATTAAGTAAAGTAACTCAAATAATACGTAAACTAGACGTAATAACGATCGAATTGATTGCTTACACATGCAGTAAAATGAGAGTAAGTAAAATTATGTCGAATAAAAATTGTCAAAGTCGTCGAGTCGAGACATTTTGATAAAAAAGAAAAAGAAAAAAAAGTAAGTAGGTATGTACAACGCAGCGCAAGTCGGAAGAGAGTGTTCGATGGAATGCGGTTCCGCAAAGTCGAAACCGGGGAATTCCAAGCGAATCAGAATGCTCCGAGAGAGAAAGAGAGAGAGAGAGAAAGAGATGTGTGTATGTGGTTTGAGAAACAAGCAAATAAAGTGGCAAAGCGCAAGTGGTGAAAATATATAAAATGATCGTCGTATGGCGATGACGACGAACAGTATATATTATATAGGTAGGTATGCGATGGTGGTAGTGTGTGGTCTTGGTGCGTTGGTGGTAGCGACGACGACGACGACTACGACTACGGTGGCGGTCGTCGGTCGTGGCGGCGTAATGTGCCGAGGTTATATACAGCGCGGCGGCTTGCTCTCGTGACTCGATGCTTAGTACATCGTTATTATTTCGGAGCAAAGAGCAGAGCAACCCATACCAGCAGATTTCGGGCGTGGGTGAAGATTAGGGAGTATAGAGAAAGGGAGCCGGATTGTTATAGTGTCGCAGGTAAATAATCCGAGTGACATGCTGGTTTAACTGAGCTACTTATGTGGGAAAGAGAGAAAATGAATTGAGAAGGGGAACGGAAGAGAAGAGAGTGGCAAAAGAGGAGAATGAATAAGAAGAAGCATGCGGAGGAAAGAATCCGCGGATGATGACGGAGGAGTCGGCGGATGAGGGTCCGTGTTCGAGAAAGATATATGTAGAAAAAAGCGCGAGAGAGAGAGAGAGAGAGAGAGAGAGAGAGAGTAGGTATACATTATAGCTTGTTCGGCAGTCACAAATACACATGCAGATGGGTAAAAAGAGAATGTATGTATGTGAGAGGGAGAGTAGAGAGAAAAAGATATTATAGTATAGGTAGTTATAGGTGTATATAGGTATGAGAGAGAAAGAGATAGAAATAGAGGCTGTGCGCTGGCTAATTGAAGAACCAACCTGGATTTCGGAGCAACGAGCGGATGAGTCTTCGGCGGCTGCGGCACGAGCGGCACGGGGCTATCTGCTCAGGGCCTGCTGCTTTGCCGATGATAGGAGCAGGCCATCTATCATGAATGCTGCTTTTGATGATGCGTTATCCCGTTGACGGAGAGCAGCTGCAACGGTGGCAGCGGTCGTAGCAACTCTACTGCTGCTGCTCCTGCTGCTGCTGTACGGCGAAATTATGGCGGCCCCGAACGTAGTTACGTGCTTATAATTATTATTATTATTATTTTATATGCTGATTTGATCCAACCGATCTGTATGTCTATATATATTTATATGTGTTCGAGATTGCCAACAAGCAGTTGGGCAGCAGCAGGCACTGGCTCTCTTTCTAACTTTTCTGGTGCGCTGGCGCGGTAGACACTGTGTGCCGTAGTGCTAGCTTCACAGGCGGTGGTGACTGGTGACGGCAGCGGCGGCGGACGGTATCTCTACTACAGAGAGCGCGCGTATATATGACGAAGAGCACGCGCGAGTGGAAGAGAGAGAGAGAAAATGAAAACGGAGTCCGGAGTCGGAGCAGCAGCAACGCGCGCGCGCTCGGATCACGGCGAAGAGCCTGCGTGATATTATATATGCGAAGCTGCACACACAGCAGCCGCAGCAAGCAAGCAACACTTTGCCAACTCGCTCTCTCGCCTACATACATACATATGCGGGAGGGTAACCCCGCAACGTGCAAGTGCCAACTCCGCGAAGACTATATA
>JAPYZE010003451.1:0-14056 GCA_030522805.1 Leptomastidea abnormis | reverse complement strand
GGAAGATAAGCGAGTCAGCTTTTTCGAGCCTAAGAAAGTCTCGCCTCGCGAGCTCTCAGCGCGCCTCGTGGAGACGCAAAGCTTTTTGTCAGCACTTTAAGGACTCGCGCGTGCAGGAAGGCCTGGGTTTCGCTTCGCTAAGACGTCAGCGGTTTCGGGTATCCGTGAGAGCGACTGCTCTTCGCCATCGTCGTCGTCGTCGTCGTCGTCGTGGACGTCGAAAAGAACAAACGGCTAATCACTCCGGTGAGCACCATCGACCAAGAAGGACCTTTCGGGTTCTACTCGCGATCGCGCTAAAGTAAAGTTGCGTGTTACTGTGTTCGTGCAGAGTGGTGTGCATGTGTGTGTGTGTGTGTTCTGGTGCATAATCGACACAACCTAGTGCTTGCCGCGAGTCCAAGAAGCTCCTAAAACATCTGGCCAGAGCGGAGCCTCGACGTCGGCTCACGATCTCAGCGTTGCTTAGATCTTTCTAAGTTTGTCTGTGCGCGTATAAAGGTGTATATTGGTATATGTACTAGTATTTAAGATTATTTTTGTGATTGCGTAGAGCACAAATCTAGAGCGATAATCCACAAGTTTTTTTTTTGTAATAATCAATTGTAAAATTAAATTTAATACTTTATATACTTTTTTTTCCTTTTTAATTAAATTCTAATTTTCAAAAGATTGTTTTTTTATTTTTAAACCTAATCAAACTCGGGACTTAACATCACAGTTAAACATAACAGTGATTTAAATAGAAAAGAAAATGACAACATTCAAGAATCTAAAAGTGAAAATAGCGTTCACAAAGACGAAGCATCAATTGGCATTGATGCAGAGGAAACAGAACCGTCAACTCTGTACAACTTTAATTTTAGGCCGCAATTACGAAATCGTAAATTTGGAAGGAATATAATCAAATCTCGAGACAGGTTTTTCATGGATAAGGACAATTTAGTGTATTTTATAATTACCTAAAATGAGTGATGTATTAATTATATATAAAGTTACCTAAGATGATCGTAGATTTTTGAATGAATTACTTCTAAAGGAAAATAAGCACATGCGTGCTGATAAAAATATTTTTATAAGTTGCTTTGATGTTTTTTAGGTTTTTATCAATAGTATATTACGCACCTAGGCAGGGAAAGTAAGCTGGTGATCTGAGGCTTCTTTACTCCCTGCCGTGGTGCGTATACGATTTTTCCGCTCGACGTCGCCGAAAAGCAACAACTTCGTTTCGCGCAGCGGCCGAAAAGTTGGCGCTTTTCGGCCGGAGGGCGGAATAGATATTTATGAGAGTTCGGTAAATGGTCATAAGGGCATTGCAAAGACATACAATAGAATTATGCAATATTATTACTGACCGCAGATGAAACGATCAAATATTCAAAATGTCGTCAATCGTCGTTGCTCGTCTGAGGTCGATAAATTAATTCGGAGAAAATTCATTAACCCATGGTCAGAACAGACACGCCGAGCTTCAGTTTTGATAAACTCGCAATCGGCATTATGTTGAGTCATGTGCCATGACATTGCAAAAAAGAATGCATTGAAAAAATGTTTTTTTTTCAAGATTTAGAATTAAATAAATCTTTTGAATGAGCTGTGATAAAATGAATAACGTATAGCTTTGATGTTTACTGCAAACGAAAAAGTTTGTCTAGTCGATGAGTGACTATAACATACGTGAATTAACATTGGTATCACATTGCGCTAGATTGATTTAGAAAAAAATTAGATGATTGACTATAACTCGCTTCGGTCTCCACCATGGTATAGGTAATAAAAAATCCACTATCACCACGAGCTTCTCGAACTTGCCTCCGTGGCTGCACTCCAGCGCTACTTAATAATTGTCATGCTACAAAAAATTTTCTTTTTATTTTTAATTTTTTTCATGATTTTATTTTAGTTGTAAATTTGGCGATACGTTTTGTAGATGATGAATAATAGTTTCAAAGAAAATTTATGTATATTCTTTGACAAAATCTGCTATTTACACAAAATTGAAAATGATATTTTTCAATGGAAGATATGCTACCTTCACAAGTAAATTTTAAATAAAATTTTTTTATTCCACTAAATAATATTATGTTGGAATATTTATGATGAATCGTTCTAGTTAATTAAAAGTAAAATTAAAAAAAATAGCAGCTATAATTCTATCAATCAGTTGGTTTAATTAATGAATTTTTGGTTCATTGTCAAAATAATGTTCTTTCAATTAATAAAACCTTATGAAAGAAAAATAAGGAAGAAAAATGTAAAATAAGTCCATAAAATGCAAAAAAAAACGCTTTGTAAAAATAATTTTGGTATATTTTTTACAAATTAAAATTCTATGATAATGAAGGTACTTTATGAATAAACGTAATTCTGTCACCTTATAAATTAAAAAATAAATCATAATAGAAATTCTATTGTAAATAAACGGAAGATCAGATCTTTTTCGTTATTGCATTAAAAGATGTAGGTGTGTAAATATAGCGTTATGTTGCAGCAGTAAAACTTGGTTTTTTAGGATATTTTTTATTGGCAGATGTTTTTCGTGTATATCACAAATCATGAATAATAATACTTTTCTTTTTTCATTATTAATAGAGCTCTCTCGCTGAAAAGCATAGAAAATCAAAAAGGAAGCAATGACTACAGAAAATCTATCTTATACAGTAGCTACGAAGATAAGCGGCCATTATAGGTTTTCATTAAATTTTTTTTTTATTTTTTTTTTTTGTTTTTTTTTACGACTCTAATTTTAAAGGTTTATTTAGTTGTCTAGTTACAGGATACTCCAGACAGATTAATCCATCTCGACGATTTTAGCCGCGTATACAACGACGCAATTATAGAAAACAGAAAAAAAAAATAATTATACATGTAACACATTGATTTTCTTCTTTACGTGTGTATTACAAATGAAATAACAAGAAGAGCAGGAATAATACCAACTGCTTCGAGAGCATGGATATAATTGTTTGTTTTATTATTCATTAAAATAAATTATTATACCACATCATCAGTCATCAACGATTGAATTAATTACTTAGATTTGAATAATAATAATAATAATCAGTGTCGAGGTGGTGCGTGTAGTTTAAGTGTAGTTACTTATAACAATCGCGTTGCGTACTGCCATTTCGAAAGTTGCTTCACATTTCTTCTGTGCTCCTTGAAAACCAGAATCCAGAGAAAAAGGGCTTGATTGGTGTCTCTTCTCACTTCTGATGTACATATGTACGAAGCGACAGCGCACAAACGAGAGTGACGATTCCAAAAAAGTTAATTATTATGTCGAGTTAAAAATCATTGCGCACGGTTAAGATTCTTTTACAATATTACAACACAGTTTTTTTAAAAACTCCTACTACGCGTGTATTGCAAAAAACTACATTTTTGTTTTGTACCTCGCATTCACGTTACCAAAGATTACGTTAAAAAAAAAAAAAAGAACAAAAAAAAGTACAATTAAAGTAATGCACGAACATGATAGACAGCTACGTATACACACATACACAGGTATAGATTAAAGATGCATGCGAGACACAATACTTTGCAAAATATACAATCATATTTTCTTCTTGGGAGTAAAATAGTTGTTTCCTTTATAATTGTTTTTTTTTTTCTTTCTTTAAATTAAACACATAGATAGATTATGGTCACAGACTCTAAGGTCGCAGATTCAGCCGCCAAGTGTATCGCTAATTGATTGATCGACTAATTATTATTTTAATTAATTTACTTAATTGCAACCGCTTAATGCATAACTGTCGATTTCCTCTTATAACAGTAAATAAGCTACATGCACTAGAATCTTGATTTTCATATGTAATAGTAATTTTGTATCCTGTAAAATAAACGTAAAATTTCTTTACTGCAATAATGATTGCAGTAAATAAATTTTATTTTTCTTTTCCAGGGTACAACATTACTCACAAGAGATTTTTGTTCATGATACTAATATATGTCAACTGCATCTTCTACAGTATATTCATAATTATTATTATAATTATTAATGTTATTAATAATATTTTTTCTCATTATTATTACTATTATTAATATTATCATTAATGCACGTCAATTGGACGCCAAGCGCTGGCGAAAAGCTGATTTTTTTTTTCCAGAATTGATTATTTAGCCTCGACAGCTCCCTCATATCTCAAATTGTACAAGTAAATTAACAATGACATAAGAAAGGTGGTTTAATTTAGAGAAAGGGTATGTATGAAGTAAGGCTTTTACCAGTGAGCAATAAACTGTATAAAAGAGAACAATATGTTAAAACTTTATTGGAGGACTTGCATTAAAGAGGAACGTCAGATTCGTTACTTGTCAGTGTACCCAATTTGGTAATTTTTGTTTTCTGTCTGGCAAGATCTGTTTTCTTTCGCCAGCGTCGACTTAAAAATGTCGTCATAATACATAATAGACCATACGCGAATATATACATACGTTATGTCTGTGTTACTTTTCCACTTTAGTACTCTCATGCAAGTATATGCGTGTCTGCATGACGTAAATGTAATTTTTGTATTTACTGAAAACTACATATATTCATATACACATTTACTAATATGTATACATAAATATATTATACGAAGAGTGATATTTTCTCAACCTCGATACTGTTCGAGATAACTTGCAGTTGCGTTTCCGGAATAAATCTACTCTAGAAAATGATTAAAATTGCACTCACGTATTAACCGTTAAAAGAAGTCGTTCATTCTTTTCTCATTCAATGCGTAATGTTCGATACATTGCTTGCTAGCAGAAATCAGGCGATCATCTGTACATCAAACAACAATTGCTATTTGCTACAATGAAATTTTCAAATATGTTTTACTGTTTAAATTTTGCTTGCCGGTTTATGTCGACATCAGTAGAGTTATTTAATTGATATTTAAAAATATTTAACTTTACCGGACTCGTTTTCGAAAATCATACGTGAGATATATGGTAGAAAATATAAATAAAGAAAATTACAAGAAAAGCAGTCCCAGATAAAAGTATAAGTACTGCATTATATTTTATAATTTACATAAGTTTGTGTTTATCTTATTATTATTTCTTAAAAGGCGTTGTTGTTAGGAAACTGTCGAGCTAAAACTATTACGAAATCTTTCTCTCTCTTCCTTTTTCCTCTGCGCTTTCATTTATTCTCACTTACTCTCTTCCGCTCTCGCTCATTTTCTCTCACACTTTTTTTTATTCGTTCGGTCGTTTACTTCGTGTATTGAGTGTAGATCATTGTCGTGAAACGATACATGTATAATATTAATAACTAATTATACTTTATTATAAATTAATTAAAGAGCTCTTAACCGTATGTGTATTGTGAAGAATAATCATAATAATCAAGTATGTACGACAGCTTTTGCAGCAGCTTACACGTTTTCGACCGCCGTTCCTGTTGTATCGGAAACACGGTTATATCTCGACCCGTATTTCTACAAAAGAATTCTTTGCCTCGCGTTTGATTTCTTCGTGCATCGAAAAAAATCACGAAAGCTCGGTGACTAGCGACATTCCCAGATCTTCGCCGTCTGGTCCACGCTGCCGGTGGCCACGTAAGGATGATTTCTGTGGAAATCTGAAAAAGAAATACATAAATAAATACATGTCAAGTAAAAAATTAGTTCTTAAAAATATGCTTATTCTGTATAAAATCTACTCTGAAATTTGATTTTTTTCATTGTTAATTATACAACTATGAATTGAAATTTATACAACTTTTATTAATGCTCAAATTTTCGAACCAAATGAATAAAATTAATGGATATAAATTTAAATCATTTAACTACATTAATGATAATTTGACATATAAATTGAGTAGACTATCACAGCGTTGAAAATAATGCATTGTATTATTTTACTGCTTATACAACATATGTGTCTAAAAAATAATTTAAAATTCTTATTTGAACATTCAAATAATCATTAAATCAAATTTCATTCAACTCAAAATAAAGTATCGATGTTACTCAACAACTGCAATATCTATAATTTAAAACTGCACATAAATATAGCTTTCTCAGCAATAAACTATCAACTAAGTATCTAATACTTGGAGGAGGAAAATAACACAGGCAAGAGTTGGAGAGCTGGATCAACTGACCTAGAGAAGTGCAGAAATGGGCGTGGGCCTCGAGCGTCTTCATGTTGCGCTTGTTGCGTATATCCCAGACCCGTAGCGTCTTGTCGTCGGACGCGCTGACGATGAATTTGCCACTCGGATGAAAGACGACTCCCCGTACCCAGTTGTCGTGGCCAAGCAGAGTAAAGAGGCAAACGCCACTGGCTACGTCCCAGACGCGGATGCTCTTGTCTCGCGAGCCCGAGGCCAAGAATGGGCCCTCGTAAGCGCCTTTGTTGTCGGCACCGGCTGCCGCGTTGATTGTCGCTCGCGCACACTCCGGCGCCCAGGCGATACACTCTACTACGTGGTCGTGATCCCTCAGCTCAACCTGCAAAAGATTGCACGATTGTTTTTTGATGATAAAACAATATTATTCAACTCCTGCTACTAAATTACGCAATTTTTTTTTTTAAATGCATACTCAATTAAGTGGTGCTAAATATTCAACCGTAAATTATACTATAATTATATTAAACTATACTTAAGTATATTATACTTGAAATTTGATTTTCCAGTTACTAAAATATACTTGAGTTTTTTATGCAACAAATCTGACAAATTATTGAATATTCAAGTACCAATAGAATAAATTTACAATTCTATACTTTTTAATGTCAGATAGTTAAAGTTAGTTGACCATTTAAAAATTAAAATTTATTATATTGAAAATGAAAGTGGCAGTAAGTATAACGAAATTTTTTTTAAATGTACTACATAAATTTTTTGAAAAAATCTGTTTTTATAAAGTGAAAATAAGTTGTTCCTGAAAATATTTTTAATGATCAATAATTAATCAAACAATGCTCAATATAAGCCACGTTTTTTAAACGAATTCAATTGTTTCAAAATAATTTCTTTTTATCGTAAATTGCAGTATTAGAGCTGTAATATATATTTTTTTATCGATTCCAGAGTCAACGAATCAATGTAAATAATTGGTACCTAGTAAAAAAAAAAAAGTATTCAAAAACAGTCAAGCGACTATTTGACAGCTACACGAAAATTGAGTGTTATTTGATTAATCATTGATAAATGGATATAACATATAATGAATGATGCATCACCTTGGTTTCTTTGCTAGCGATATGCCAGATCCTGACAGTCTGATCGTTGGAGCAGCTGGCAATGAGCTCGCCGCATGGACTTATCCGCGCCATCCTGACCCACTCCCTGTGGCCCGTTAAAGTCTTGATACAATAGCCAGTCGCGACCTCCCAGATCTTGATGCTCTTGTCGCGCGAGGCGGTGACGATAAAGTCGCCTTGCGGCACGAACGTCACCGAGCTCACGTTGTGATCGTGGCCGTGCATCGTTTTTATGCAGGAGAACGACTGCTGAAAGTCCCACAACTTGATCGACATGTCCGAGCTGCAGGAGACGAGGAGCTTGCCGTTCGAGTCGAAGGCTATGTCCTGGACGCTGTCGGTGTGGCCTTTCAGCGTCCTCTCGAATTCACCGGTCTCAAAGTCCCACACCTGCAATATCAAATGTTAATCGTTGTATTAAAGGACATTTCAGGGTTTCATTGATCGACGCTCATCAAACGAAATTTAATATAAATGTATCAATCGATCAGTTAATTATTTCTTCCCAAATATTGAGATATACTGACAAAATTTAGTTGCTGTGATAAAATGTAGAGAATAAGTAATAGAATAATTATTAACAGTTTCAATGAAAATTCATAACAAATTGTCAATTCAGTAAGCATTTTTATTTTCGCTTTTTTAACAGATCCCAAAATTTTTATTCATTTAAATATATTCAATCAATGTATTTTTCATAAACCTTTAAATTATAATGAGATAATTTTTGTCATCATAATTAATTAGTTCTAAGATGCTGTCTTCTGTAGTAAAATGTACCAAATTTTATCAAAAAAGAGCAGAAGAAGAAAATAATGAAACAAGTACAATTGATAACCAAGTTGCTGTGAGAGTAGAGATACTTCAAGTGCTGAAGGTCTGTAATACCTTAATAGTGGCATCCTCGCTCGCCGTAACCACGAGACTGAAGACCGGATGGAAAATGACTTTGTTAATGGTGGCACGATGGCCGGTTAGACAAAACTTTTCGGGCGGTCGTGGAATCCAATCGGATGGCGATCGCTTGCCTCGCGTTGGTGCTCCCTCGATAAACTCCTTCTCTGCCTCTGAGAGCTTGGACTCTAGTTCCATTACCTGTAAAAATAATTTTAAATCATTAATATAACTTCATGATGAATATAAAAAAAGCATTTTTTTTTAATTATTGCATTGGTAATTTTTAAGCTGTTGTAAATTTTAACTTTACATTTTAATAAGAATAATACATAAATTCACTTTGTAAATATGCAAAAAGAAAAAATATAGAATTGTTAATTTAAGAATTTTTATTACATCAATTTAATATAGTAAAATTTTATTTATTTATCATCAATTTTAATTAGATTAGAAATGAGCGTACCCTAAGCTCCTTTTATTAACATATGTTTCTTAAAATTTTTTGTTCATACTTGGACAAGTTTTAGTCAAATTTATAAATCTATGTGATAATATTGATCATAAGGTGAGTATAACTGATTATCTATAAATAGGCTTTCAAAGTAAAACTTGAATCGCATAAGATTTAATGTAAAAGCTTTTTGCTTTATACAATGTTATTGTTCTCACAGACATTTATCATATTTATATGACTAACATTTATTTTTATAGAATTAGCTTGATCATTAAAAACTATGATACGTATAGCTACTGATGCTCTCATAATTAATTTTCATTTTAATACATGGTGTAAAAATAAAGTAATAAAAAAATATTTGAGAGCACTATTTTTCACTTCAACCATATGTCAGTATCTAAATTCAAATATTTAAATTCTTGACCTGGGACAAATATTTTTTCGTTTCTTGACTATGAATTTTTATCTTAAAATCTCTTTTCTTTCAATTTGCAAATACAAAAAAGAGAAGGAATCTCGCTAAACAAGCAAGTAAAATGATTGTTACTAGCTGCTAAGTCTACGATACAAATTATTATCTCTAAATTCAAATATCCATTTTTAATTTAATTTTTATTTAATTTTTCAAATTTATATTATAGTTCATGTTAATGATGCTATGGAAAAATCATATTTTTGCTTTATTAATTTTGAAAGATTTATAATGATACTATTGGCATAAAACAAAGCAAATTTTCAAGTTCATTCTGATAAGTGCTGAAGATAAAGGTACATATAAAATATTTAAAATAGTGATTTAATGTCGAATCGATTGTTTTATTTTAGCGATTCGCGGCGTGTCGACAGTCTATCGCGATGAATCGATATAATCGTTATGAATGACTCAGTCGAAGAAGTCGAAACGTGTTCGCCTTCGGCCATGACTGTGTTAGTGTTATATCTCTATATTGATAACATTGATAATAATTGAAAATAAGATTCAAAAGTTGCTTGACTTTATCTTATCTGCATCTTAAGCCATCTATTATCATAATATATAATAATTTCAATTAATTTAATTGACTGTTTATTTAATAAAGAAAACATTTTTCTAACTTGAGAACTTATATAACAAATTAACAAGCTACGATGATTACCGGTGATTTATTATTTGACTGGATAGTGTAAATGTTTCAAGTAGCTTTTTCAATTTTAATTTTAATTTTTTTCTATTAAAATTATGAACATCATAATTTTTATCACATTCATAATTACAATTTATTCAAAATTTTCGTAACTCGCATGATTTTTCCTTTTTTTTTTTTTAGTTTTTGAAACTAAAGTAAATGAATATTAATTTTTAAGTAATTTTTTTTTTTTACTTTATTACATTATTGCTCACATAATCAAGTAAAGTTCAAATTAAAATTGATTGATCATTTTTTTTTAACAATAAGTCACAAAAATTATCAATATTATCATAAACACGTATGCAATAATTAATCTTTTCAATTATATTAGATACATGTAAATTTTATCACTCCATAAAAGTAAGTTATATCACACAATATAATCGTAAAACTTCAAAAAAAAAAAGATATAGAAAATCCTGCTTTTAGGAGAGCAAGTAAAATAGGAAAAAAGTAAAGATTGAATAAAAAAAAAGAGAGGTAAGTATACCTTTTTCTGTAACCGTATGACCGAGGTCCATTTCTTCTCAAGGAGGCCACCGTACTTGCGCTCAACTTCGCCGGGCATGTCAGCTTCCTTCTTAAACGCCTCGAGCGCATCTTGATAACCGTTTGCGCTCAGATAATCAGCGATCGCCTTGTTTCTGAAAAAAAAACAAAACAAAAAAAAAAAAAACGATAAATATATGGAGCATGAGAAAAACCTTTTTTTAATGAGAAGCCCTCCTTTCTAAACATATAATACACATACACACAAACATACTGCCAATCAATTCTTTGGAGAGGGAATAGGTATTAGGTGCTTTTTTATACTCTTTCGCTCTCGATCGTCAAAACGTTATATACATTCGCTTAGTCTATTATATATACGTGTAGCAAAAGTGTTGGTGCGCCTGCTTTATGTAAGCTTTTACTTTGATTAACTTTCAAGAGACTGTAACAACAATAAGATTTTCTCATGGCTATACTCTTTTTTTTTTCTCTGCGTCTGTTAACATTTTAGTCTATACTCTTTTCATTCAAGGCGTTAGCGAAGTGCCTAAAGTCAATAAGGCTTAGAATTTAGAGGCTCCTGATGATTGTATGTATATACGTATACGCGCATACATATACGTACGTACATACATACATATACAGCAGTAATAAGATTTAAAAGAAGCTTAAGGCGTAAGCTCGTCAATAATCGATTGAAATATAATTATCTAGTGCTACTGCTGCTGCTGCTACTGTAAAGAAACTTGAAAGTTAATTTGACAGTAGTGAAATATATTCACTCGTCTTTTAAAGAATTTTAAGAATAAATGAGAATGAAAAATTGCCAACTTCTGAAGATTTTTTTATATTTTAATTATAATTAAAGAATAAAAAAATAATTATTCAATACTATAATGTATATAGGAATTAAACTTAAAATATTATCGGTGTAAACAAAAATAATTCTTGCTTTGAAGTGATTTTGCTAAATTTTACATTTTTCTTATTATAATAATTTTTAAATAATAGATAGTGATAATAAGTAAAATTGTAAATGAAACTAATGGATTTCAATTGTTAGGACTATGAAAATTTTTGAGAAAAGTAGGAGTTTTTATTATTTTTTTTCTGAACTTTTTTAAAAATATTTTTGGCTTGATACAAATTTTTACTGCATGCTGTAAATGTATTTTAGCCTTTTTTTTATTATAGAATGACATTAGTAGGTACTGCCGCCTCGTGTAGGTATAAAACCAAGGAGTTTTTCACTCCTGAAATCCATTTCAATATTCAGTAATTTTTAGCTATTTTTACCGATTATAGCGATTTTAAATCGTTCAAACGATTTCATCGATTTCACCGATTACAATCGATTAAAATTGATTTCAATCGATTTTAAACTATTTCAACCGATTTTAAATCGCGTGAAATCGCTAAACATTTCTCAGAATTGCTAAAAAAAATTTTCTGTTGATCGATTTCAACCGATTTCAGTGATTTCAATCGATTTCATCGAATTCCATCGATTAAAACCGATTTCTGTAGAAAAAAATCGATTTTACGTGTAAAAAATCCCGTGTATAAAACAGTTCTTTTATATCCTCATATGGCATATAATGCTTTTACAATTAAAATTGTTCAATTCTAAAAAAGAAAAAAAAACAAAAATTATTCCTAATAATACACTAAAAAACCGATTACTTTATCAACATGGCTTCTTCTACCCTACCTTGCGTATGACTACGACAACCTGACAAACTATTCCTCCAAATCGAAATGCAGCTTAAAGACGAGACTTTAAATATAAAAGCAGCATAGTTTTAAGACAATACACACATATTTTTACACAAGAGATAGGCGAGAAAAAAAGACGAAAGAGATTCTTGTGTGAGAGAGAGAGAGACGAAACGGCAAAATATAATCGAACAGTGGTTGCACGAGAGTCACGATGCGCCCCACCGCTCTGTTCTTTCGCACATGCTCACTCCTCCTTCCCTCACTTCCCTTGTCTATAATTTAAAAAAAAGAAAAAAATTCAACCACGAGCATTTTAGTACACTATAATCCCCCCTTCCCCCTAGCCTCTAAGGTTTTCCATTTGATCGAGTACATAGCTGTGTATATCGCTTTGTTTGCAGCGTCTCGCTCGAGCGATGCTGCTGCTGCTGTTTAAAGCATCATATAATACATCATTGTTGCAAAAGAGAGCGAGAAACTTTTTTTTTCTTGTACGGCATGATGCACGTTAGAGAGAGAGGCTTTCGAAATTTACCTAAAGTTGCATTACTCAATTAGACATAAAGAAACAAAAAAAAAATATCAAAAGTTAAAAAGATAACCAGGAGTAAATAATTCTTTTGTCGCTTATTATTCGAAAAGTTTTCTTCTAAAAAAACGTTAGATTAGATAAACATAATTTTACAACTTCCCAAAACTTACACATATTTATCATTTTATTTTATTTTTTTCTCTTTTTTTTTTTGTCAATCTAAACTAGCCCAGCTTCAAATATAGAAATGTACCTACAAGCTCGCGGCAAGTTCCAGCAATAATCTGAAGAAAAAAAAAACAACTTTGCGTATTTCATGTGCATTTTTTTTATCAGAATGAAAAATATAACTCGTTTTTCACTCGGTATGAGCCGGTTTTCTTAAGTAGTAACCCACACAAAACATCACTGGCAACCGTAAAATTTCTGCTTGCCGGTACATGTGCGCTTATAATACATTATAGGTATACACACAAGTATATCGCAGAGGTCTAATATTACATTTGCCCACATATTCACTCCTACGCAGCACGTCACATTTTACTTCCCTTTAAATCATGACGATTACTTTTTTAAGCCTAATGTATGTATACGTATATATACACAACGTGTAGACACAAGTATGTATAGGTATAATACAAGTTTGTTTTTGATTGAATTTAGAAAACAAATAACATTCCTATAATCAAATTTAAATATCAATTATTACTATTAGGTACTACTACTTAAAAAATTAAAAACAACGAAAACAACGATTTTTATTCTTAGCATAATCTAAAATAAGAAAAGCTTAATTTGCATCGTTTTATCTATATATTTTTCTTTACAGCTTGATTGACCGCAATCGAATTAAGAAATAAAACATTTTGTTTTAGCTATTATGTGCCTCGGTCGTAAAACAAAATAGAAGTAACAAAAAAAAAAAAAAAAAAAAAAAAAAAAAAAAAAAAAAAAAAAAAAAAAAAAGCGCTTACTACGAACCTTTGACCGCAGGACTTACATATTTTTTCAAATGCTAATATAAGTGAGCCCAAGTTTGATAATACCAATGGCATGTGTATACTTTTATGTGATATGTCAAAAGTAAATTATTTTAATGAAGCATAGCTCAACAATATTGTTTTTTTTTATTGAAATATAAAATAGAACAAAATGCTTTAATCTGTAAGCAAAAATATGATATCTCATTGTTATATAAACAAAAAGTCTGTCCTCAATGAAAAGGGACTTTTTTCTGACAGTTAGTAGCGGTATTGGTACTTTTTTATAATACAGAAAGAGAATTATCGAAGTCAGATATCTTGTGATATAATCATTTCATTTTTTATTCTGTGGTTTAAGTGTACGCGCGCGCTATATTAGCGGCAGAAAACGAGAAATTGCAAAGGGAAACCTTTTAGAAAGACTTGGAAATCAATAGTTAAAGGCTGTGGTAAGGGGGATGGAATGGAGTAAAAAAGAGAGAGAGAGAGACAGAGAGAAAAAGTGAAAGAACAATGGTACGAAGACAAGATGAGGGAGGATAACTAAAGCAGACAAAAAGCTTCGCAAAGATCAACGATGCAGAATTGTAAAAGCTCC
>JAPYZE010003449.1:0-21294 GCA_030522805.1 Leptomastidea abnormis | reverse complement strand
AATTAACGGTCATTTTAAAAAAATTTATCAAAATAACAAACAAACTAATTTAAGAAAATGTCTTTTTCGCAAAAATCTAAAACCTTAAGAATTAAAGGAAAAAATATTCATCTTACCAAGCTACCTAAGCGACGATGTGGCTTTTGTGATATGTGCTGTAAGGAGCTGCGTAACAACTGCTGAACAAATCACGAGACGAGCGAGAGAATAGAAACTGAGAACAGTACAATACGATGGTCGAGGCGGGAAAGAGCCACAGTATCGGATCTCGACTCTCCTCTCGAGCAAAAATATATTTCCCTCTTTCTTTATTTCTCCCACTTTTCTCGCTTGTGCGCCGGCGCGCTCGCGTTTCGTTATTCGTTACACACGTTGAGTGGTTTTGAGTTGATAATATACCGGGTGTTTTGCCCGCCTTTTAAATATTCCGTTAACGTTATACTTATATAAATTGTAGATTTAAATTTTTGTTTTGGTTTAGCACACGCGTTTGCAAGCTTAGGAAATTTAAATAATAATATAATATAATGATTGAACAATCAAGTAAATTTTTATTAGCTATATTAATATTTTTAATAATAAATTAAGGTAAATATTTAGTTAATTAATTTTTGTTCTTATTTAGAATTAAGAAGAATAATAAAATAAAATAAAATGTATTTTCAACTTATCAGTTTGTATGTGTTTATATTTTTTTTTAATATAAAATTTACGTTAAAACTTTTAAAGAGTATAAAAATAATTTAAATGAAAGTTCAAGCCAATGATTATAAATATTGAATTGCACGTTAAAGACATCTGTATATAATAATTACATTACTATAACAATTTTAAAAATAAAAATAATCTGTAATTTTTTAAATTTTTATAAGATTATAAATTTGTTTTCCTGTGGTCATTTAAAATTTATATGAATTGCGAGCTATCACTTTATATTATGATGTGGAATTAATTGAGAAAAAAAAATTAATGCGACCCACCCTTGATTTTAAGGCCATAAAAAGGCATTAAACAGAGCATTTTTAAAAATAAATTGACTATATTAGAGTACAAGATAACAGATGAAAATAAATGACTTTCGCCAAAATCTCGAAAGAGCTTAATATGCATAACAAGCCAAATTACATAATACAAGATTTCAATGTGAGTAATAAATGAGTAAAAAATTTTTGAATCTTGATATAATAAAAAATATAATTCCAATATAACAGATTGCCCTCCTACAAATATGGCCCAATGTGCCATATGGTAAAAGCTTATTGCCCCAGAAGTGCTAAACCATTGCAGTTGGTATAATAATAACCAGGTAATCAATGCGATTATTATCCCCTGAAAATTGAAAAAAAATATGTATATAAAGTATAAGCTAAAGAAAAATATGCCAATAAAATATTTTTGATCTATAGGTATGCGTTTATATATACTTACAATGTCGTACGTAAAGTACATGAAAGAAATGATGCCCAGGCTAATATTTATCGGCAGCGAGAAAAAGATGAAAGATAATAAGCATCCGCGTTCATACAGAGTTACCATCCAATTTAATAAAAAACGTCGATTTGCTGCTAACAAAGATATGGCTGTGACAAAATTGTGAAATCTGGACATGTCATTGATTGATTTTTCAAACTCTGGATTAAACATTATAATATATCGAAAAAAGGGTAGAATTATTAAGAGCAGCATATCAGACCATTCTGATTTTGAATATTTATTTGCTTTTTCAGGATCAGTAGAATCTTCATTGTCAAAGATTGTAATTACAAAATTTTTTTTATCTTTTATTGCTTCTTTAAATTTTTGTACTAGAGCTTCCTTGAAATTTCGTCCTATGGTTGCCAGATTTCTTGGAGATGATTTTCTGATTGATATGATACTTATTCTAGCCATTGTGATTGTCTATAAAATTATAATAAATAAAAAAAATTAATAATTACTTTTATGTATAAGATAATTTATAATTTTTTTTTTTATATAAATATAAAAATTTTAAAAAAGTGATTGCAAATAAATAATATTCCAAGCAGCATTAAATTGATTGAAAAAATGAACAAAGTATGATTACTTTGTAAATAAATCAACAACAAATTTAATCAAACTTTTTTATTATAGAAGAATAAGTAGGGGAAAGTCATATATAGTATAGCTCACCAAGCGTTTCTCGCTTCTCAAATTACTAGGCGGATTAGTTGCCTTTTGGTAAGTTAGTTAACACAAATGTATTAATTTTTTCAATGAAAAAAAAAATAAAATTATTATCGACAACTTCATTAATTATTTCAAATTTATTTTCAAAAATATTTATTTAATCTAAGAAAAAAAATGTATTCTATTATTTTTATTTGGTCAAACGTGACATCGTAAGCCGTCTTTTGGGACCAGCGTATATGCATTGGCAACTATAACAAGGGAGGGAAAAGTGATCGAACAGCTGCATCGATGTAGGGTCGTAATAGCCATTCGAGCAGTTTTTCTACTCACAAAATTTAGGTATATACTTATGCTCAGAAAAATAATGAAAATTAAGTCCACAAAAAAGTTTGTTATTATTTATAATTGTTAATAATTTATGAAATTTTTTAGAAATTTAAATATTTGCATATTTGTCAAAGATTTTTTATATATTAAATTACAATCAATTAATATATTATACATTTTTCGAATTAAATTTGATTCACCAATTCATAATAAGCATTAATATAGTCTATGATGAAAAATAAGAAAAAATTTCTTAAAAAAGTTTTTTGAAAAGTAGAATTAAGATCGCGATTACGAACGAAAAACTACGAAGGTTTAAAGAAAATTAATAGATTTGAAAAAATTATTAGAACCAGTTAACTAAAGTACTTACTATTAAAAACTTAAATTATAAATTATTTAGTATATGTAAACTTAAACAAATTTAAATTTATAGAAATTGTCAGTCAAAAAATAGAAGAAAACATTTCTATATGCAGCACAAATTGCCGTTAAGTATATTCGATAGGATAGGTAGAACCAAACTAATCCAACCCTTAGGATCACAAGGGTACGATACCGACTAGTATGTATGCTACTGCCTGAAGATGGCATACTTGTTTTATTTTTTTTCTTTTTTTTTCATTTTGTATTAACTGCCCTGGTTCGACTCCATAGGTGGAGGCGATTTTTTTCATTGTTTTTTAAATTTATTTAATAAGCATATACAGTTAAAGTAATTTTTCTGTAATTGTGTATACTATATAAATATAAGATGAAGGTATAAAAAAATTTGTACTAATCTCAATATACAAAAATCGGTTATAAAAATTCCAACTAACTCAAACCTTTGTTTCCCTAAAATTTTCTGATAAACAATTACATTTAAATTTTGTATAAATACATATGAAATATAATATTCAGTAATCTATCGTTTACATATCACAACACAAAGAAAGAAAAGAAAAACAAATACAAACATTTTTCAAGCTCAAATTCATACATTTACACATACACACATACACTCACACACACACATCACAATTCCAATATATCCACAAGACCATAAGTCGTTTATATTCTCTCCAGAACAACACACACTTATAGTCTTAGTAGCCAGTGAAACTCAACCGAAGAAGAAGAAGAAGAAGAAGAAGAAGAAGTCTTTTTCCAATATCCGTTCACTAACAACCATTCATCCATCAACACATATCCTTTCTCGCTCACAAAATATCACCTCTAATTTATTTTTCACCAAAAATAAAAACAAACAAAAACAAAAAAAAGATAAAACCAAAAGCCATGTCATTCCTATTAACCAGCCCAGCAGCTCATCTCGTTGGTGCAGGTATGCAAGCAGTTGGAATCGGCATACCAATAGGCCAAGTATCAGGCAAAGTTATCGATGGTATGCGTAACATCGGTTTACCTGTACCTCCAAAAACATGGTTTAAATGTTGTAATAAACAGCAACAGCAGCAGCAGCAGGATGGTAATAGTGATATTAGACGTTCAAGATCCGCATCACCATCTGTACATTCGCAAAAAAATAATAAAGAACCTGATATTTATGATAAACTTGAACGTCATATCAATGGGATTGCTAAAGTTGCTAAACCGGCTATTGAAATTAAAAAAATGATACGTGAGGGATGCTGTGGAGGTGGATCGAATTCAAATAGATATGCTGTACCTGTAAGGGGTGAGTGATTTTTTTTTTTTTTTTTTTGTTATTGAGTTATTTTTTGGCTATGGGTAGGGTTTTATTGATGGTGGTATATATTGTAAGTTGTATTTTCCATTTTCCATTTTATTGTTGATTTATTTTTAAATAAATAAGAGAGAAAGAAATTGAGGATGATAGATTTTGAAGTTAAAATCGGTTGGGTATAATTTTATCAATATTCAATGTTATATATTTGACGGTTTATATTGTGTTATAGAATTTTGAATTAAAACCAAGTAATTGAAAATTTAAAATAATTTAAAAGAAAAAAAAATAAAGTTTTTATATTATTTTATTTTTAATTTATTTATTATTTTTTTAAAATAAAAACGTGAAATTTTCAAATATAAATAACGTTTATCATTCAAAAAGATTATACTTAAAACTTTAAAATTTACGAATTTCAAACAAACCAACCGAAAATATAATATACCTATATTCAATTTTGATTATTTGATCAAGGACAAATTTTATTATTATTATTACAGCTAGAAGCCAATCTCCACAAGGCCGTTCACAATATTATCATCCAGAGCAGCAGTATCGAACGAATCGTAGATCTGACTACGTTAACCGTTCTTCAAGATCAAATTCACCAGAGGTAAATATAGAAAACGTTTATTGCTTATGTCTTTTACGTTTTATTTTCAAATTTAAAAATTTTAATTTTGTTCAATCAACGATTAAATTTTTTTTTTAAATATAACGCAATTTTCGCTTAAATAAAAATTCAAATTTAAAATCATGTTAATACGAAAATTATTATTTTACATGAATTTAAAAACAATATATTCAATCATTTATTACAGGAGATGTTATCAAAACGCAAAATCAAATTTCATCATCATCATCGTCATGAACGTTCCGAAAGCCAAGAGCCAGTTAGTAAGAAACGAAACTCAAGACGCAGGCGTTTAAGTTCCGATGATTACATTGATTCTTGCTTACAATGTTCATCAAGATCCAGATCATTATTGGAATTACCATGTGGAAATTTTATCTGTACCAAATGCGATAGAACTGGAAGACACGAGAGAGATTGTAAGCAGTGCAAGAAACTTCTTAATTAGATTTTTTCTATTTAAATCGATTTATATGTATTTATTTTCGGTTGATATTATATCGTGTCTTTGTAGTTTTTGTACTTTTCTTGGATTTTGTTTGTTTACGCGTGTTTATGAGACGATTTTTCGGTTGAATTTTAAAATTTATTGTTATTTATATTGATATTTCGTGATTATTTGCAAGGAATTTATTATCATAAGTTTGATTTTTTCTAATTTTTATATTTTTGTATTACAATCAAGTACCTAAATTCAATAATTTTTTACATTTGAAAATCAAGTTTAATTTTATATTCTAATTTTATCAATTTAAACGTTATTTTATACATTTATTTATTCATTAAGCCTAATTTATATTAAAATATTGCGTAACAATGAAATTATAAAAAAAAAATGTTTTGATCGTCTATTGTCAATTTTTTAAATTACGAACTTTTGTTGAACAAATTTATCTTTATTGATTATCGTAATAAAATCAGCTAATTTTTATGCATGCAATTAATCAATGTTTATTTTTTTTTTGTTTTTATTCAAACAGTCCTCCTAAAATTTTAACTCTCACTTTACTCAAAATCAGCATTTTATTCAAAATTATTTTTTCTGCTCAAAGTTTCAAAATCATTCAATAACTTACAGTGTAAAATATAATAAAATAATATTTAAAATTACGAAATCGTACATCCAAATTTTAATACATCTCTAGTACCAATTTATCAACAAATTAAAATTTATTTATTAAAAAATTCTCTCATTTTTTAAACTAAACTTGAAAACAAAAAAAATTTTTTCATATTTTCTCGAACCTTCTACAAAATCTTTAAATCCCATAAAACTCGCACAACTGTCACAATCCTGATCTGACGAGTGACGTCACGCCAAAACAATATATAGTTTACTTTCGTAAACGTCTCTTTTAGTTCGAGATCGAGAGACTCTCTTTTCCGGCAGTTTTCATTTTGTTTACACAAAGAATATACGACGATTATTCAACGCGACATAAATTACATTTAATCAAACATCAAAAGATTACAATTGATAATAAAAAAACTGCGTTGATCGTTAATCGTATTCAGAAATTCAACTTAAAGAAAAAGTCATTTGAACATTGATCAGCCGAGAGCTGCATTTTTAGAGGTTAGTTTTCATTATATATTATTGTGTCACGACGTACTGTAGGTGCAAGTATCAACCTGCAAGACCTTATACTTGTTTAATCACGATAAGTTAGTTTTACGAGTTTGATAATAATCATTCGCGATTATTTACGTGATTAAACGTAAGAAGTGTTTGTTGCTTTGGTTATCGAGCGATGGGTAATGTAGTAGGTTGGTTTTTCTTTTGAGATCCTTTTGTTTTTCTTTTTTTATATATATATTTCAAAATCTGTATAAAGTACGCAATTATTGTTTAATATTTATGTAATTTATGAAATATAAAAAGTTGCACAAGCTATAAGATTTGCAAGCTAATATTGTGTTTTTATGTGTTTGTATTCTCAGCTGATATGTCGCCTTCTACAAGAAGCAGTGTGAAGAATTCAAGAAGGACAGAACAACCAGATATTATTGATTTGACAGAGGACTCGCCAACAAATGTAGCTTTAAGAAGGAAGAGAAATCATTCGGAAAATGAAGATTTAATCATTGAGTCATCAAGTATTAACTCCGTTCTGGTTGCAGATGATGATGATGTCGAAGTTGATTCAGAAAACAAAAAAAGGAAGTGCAAGTAAGTTAATATGGACTTTCAAGTATTACCGTTTAATATTGTTTAATAGATTTAAATTAAATAAAATGTTTTTCTTCTAGGAAACCTATGGTTATTATAAATTTAGATGATACTGTTAACGAGAATGATAATGGCAATAAGAACGGCGTTGGTAAATCAGTATTACAAGAAACAACTAATACAGCAAATTTATCGTGCCCAATTTGTTTAGAAAACTTTATGGAATCGAAAGATTTAAAGCCAATGACTACTCCATGTGGTCATATTTATTGCCTGGATTGTTTGACAAAAATAGCAAACTCAACCAAAGTCTGTTCAATGTGCAAGAGACAAATAAAATATTCTAGATGTATTCGTCTTCATATTTAGATTGTTCATAGAACTTGAGTATGTTTTTATTATCATGTCTAAACAAAAGCAAATTATTTTTTTAAAAATTGGCAATCAATGCATTTTTTTTTCTATAAACTACCTTAACAATATAATACTCTTGTAAAATTATTGTACAATTAATGATTAGATTACTTCAATATTTTAAATTTTAATTAAGAAACTATTTGTAAAATTCTCATTCAATAGGCAAACATTTAAAAGAATTTTCATATACTCATAAAAAATTTTTTTTTTTTGAAAAAATTTATCCTAGTGCATTGATTACAATTTTTAGAAAAATAAATTGAATTTATTATTTATTGCAGTAAAAATTTAATACATAGAGTTTCTTAGACTAAAGTTTATGAAATTGTATATTCCAATTAAAATTAATGCGTCTTTGTTCATCTGTATTATTTATTTGGTTTGTTATATTTAAGCTAGTTAAGCTAGATCAGATAACTTTTGACTTTCATATTATAATTTATAATTAATATTAAAAGCTTATTGGCATTGTAAATTGTACAGTCTAGAGTAAGAATAAAAAATTTACTAGTGAAGTAAAAATTTAAAATAGTACATACATTCACCATTTAAAGTTTTATAATTGTAAATCAATGTACAAATATGTATGTCAATAAGGTTTAATATAAGTTTTGCAAAATAGTTTATTAAAGACAACTTTATTTATCAATAAATCTTGTAAATTACTCTATCAACGTTTATTCATTATTGCATCTTATTTTGAAATGTTCTAATGAAATATTTTTTATTTTGGTATTTAATTAGTCTCAGATAGTATTTTCATGTAGAAATAGTGATTTGTCAGAAGATGTTAAAAAAAATTTTGTATTTTTTCATCTATGAATACTTAAAATTATTTTATTTCAATAAAAATTCTGTACTTAAGCAAAAATTTCTAAAATAATATATTTTTTTTTAGATAAAATATCCATTTATTATTTATTAAAATTGACAATATTTATTATACTTATATTATAAATTAAAAATTTCTATGATTATTGTCACATCAAATTACAACATAATTTTAAATAAAATATAAGAAATGTGACGATAACATAATGTCTTTGAATAATTGAAATGAACTCTTTACGTTTTGAGTTAAAAAAAGCTTGAAAAATGTCGGTTTAAAAAAATTCAAAGTCACAATCAAGTTTGTGGGAAAACAATGGCGAGTTTAACCAAACAAATAGTCTGTACATTCCGTTCAAATTACACATATCATTTGATACTCTTTTTTTTTTCCAAAAGTAAACTACCACTATGTATAAGGTTTAATTTGATTTTTCTTTTCATCACATATAATAAATAGACAATCAACGAAGCCACAACTTTGTTTTCTGTCACTTATCTCTCGCACACTAAACTAATAGCTAAACCAGTAAAAAATTAATGGATAAACATTAAAAAACAAAGGAAAAGAAAAAATCAATAAAAAACGATAAGCTTTTAAAAACAATTTTACAACTGAATATACGTTAAGCACATTTTCTATTCTCTCATACGTACAAATTACGTAAATTATGCATTGCTTACTTTTTTTCGTGGCGAGCTAAATACACTTTTTTAAATTACAATGAACCTCATTTGTTTCTGTTGCTTAGATTTATTTTTCCAACAAAAAATTCAATTTAGAATAAATTTTAAAACCTAATTGATTTAATTTTTTTATTATATTTTTTATGATTTTCGTGTATTATCATATACAAATATCTAATTTACAATTAATTAACACGACGAGTTTCATCAAAAATTATAAGTAAGTTTTAAAAGACTTTTTGTTTCAATAAAAATCTTGAGTTTGAAAAATTAAATTTCAAAATACGTAGCAATGAAAAAAATTGTGGACAAAAATTCTTTTTTTTCCTTTAATCGTAAAAACGTATATAATTTTCTCTATATATTACAGAAAGGTGTAGTTTTGCTTAGTGTTATATGATAGGTATAATTATGTAGCTTAAATAACCATGCTAGATTATCGTTATCAAGATTAATCGTAAATTAATCCTTATGCAATTTATCTGTAAAAGAACAACTTTTTTTTTCATCCATGCAATATCATTTCGAGTTAAAATTTACTAAAAAATTTATTTGTATATTACCTAAAATGTATTAATTCGTTTTATTAATACTTTTATTAATTTTATTACAGGTTCGCAAAATCAACTTGTAAATTATAATTTCTATTAGATATTTAAAATCAATCAGGTGCACATTAATTAGTAACAAAATAAATTAAGCATTCGTTGCTCCATTTCAAAACTGAAAAAAAAGGATCATGTTGATGGTATAATATCAAATCTAAAGATAGAAAAAATTAGTTTACATCCCAATAACCATATAGTTCTTCAAATTTTTATTATTTATTACTTTCTTTTTTAACATCCTTACAAGCGATTTATTATTTAATCGTCACTAAAACATTTAGCTTGTCACACATAAACTTTAAGAAACGCGACAAAAGCATCGACTTAAAAAAAAAAAAAAAAATTCAAAAGAAACAGACAAAGTAAAGCAAAGCAAAAAAAAAAGTCTGCGCACAGTAAGAGCAATGTAAGACGAGTTAGAAAAAGAAAGAAAGAGTGAGAGAGAGAGGGGAAGGAAATAATAAAGTGAGAAAGAAAGAGATATAATATTCCGCATTGCACACGCGCGCAGTAGACCATTTAAATGCCGAGTGTCTGTTTAAAAAAACACATACGCAATACGCATCAGAACCAGACACATAGTTCAATTCAAAGATTGAACACATTATTATGTGTATGCGTATACCTATATTTATATTTTTTTTTTGAAGCCGGAAAAATCACGTTATCATACGTATAATATACCTACAACAATATATTATAATACTATAAACTCCGCTGCAGCAAGCGAGTTTTTAAAGGAGATAAGAGTAATTATAATAGGGGGTATTTATAGATGATTAAAAAAAAAAAAAAAAAAGAATGTATAAATTGGCATAATAAAGCACAAAAGAGTACTATATAGTGTATATTGGACACAAAGGAATTTTGAATTTTTATTCGGCACTAAGTATAGTAATAGCTAAAAGAGAAAAAGAGAAAGTATTATTTTTGAAAAATTTATATCATTGTTCTTTTTTCTTTTTCTGTCATGCTGCAGTGTGGCTGTTTTATTTATTTCTAAGTTTGTACAAACTCATAAAAATTTTTCATCCTTATTTTTTAATCAAAATAAAGAACTACGTTTTAAAAATAGTAGAAAAAAAATTATAATATAGTTTTTTAAAAAAATTTAACACGTAGTCCACCGAGTGTCTAACTCAATACAATTAGAGTAGAGAGAATTATAATACAGGCATTTCAACTGTACAATTATACGTACTAATATGTAAGGAAAGAAGAAAGAGGCTAAGTGCAATTCTTTTTTTTTTTTTTTAATCACAATTCAAACTCAACGAATCCCATAGTCTTATCTCTCATAATATTGCACGCACATTTTTACAACAGTACCAATATAAGAAAGAGTTAAAAGGAAGAGAAAGAAAAAAAAGAGATAAGTATGTATATAGTTGCGGAGGCGATATCGCGGGATATTATAATATTATATGATATATGTATGTATGTATGTAAGCACACACGCAAAGTAGGTATAAGCAAACGAAGAGTGTAGGTATGAAGTATAAGTATATTAGATTAAAGAGAGAGAGAGAGAGAGAGAGAGAGAGAGAGATATAAAAAGATATGGTGAAGAAGTGAGACAGCTGCTATACCTTGCACTTTGCAGCTGCATCAAAATGCAACAGCAGCTGCATATTCTTACTTTTCTCTCTCACTCTCTCTCTCTCTCTCTCTCTCTCTCTCTCTCTCTCTCTCTCTCTTGTGTATGTGCGCGTTAGTATATGTGTTGCATCTGTGCGTGTGTGGGAGAGATCAAGTATACACAAACACATATGTATACTTTTAGCGAATGACGAAGTATATAGAAAGAAAGACGACCGACGACGACCGCGGCGCGAGACTCGCGAGAGTCGACGGCCTGTGCTGAGTGCTGACTATATGGCCTGGAGGACGCGCGCGTAGTTCTCGACCGCTGCCGGTGCGTTATTTTGTATATGTATGTATTTATAAAACCTGTGATATATATATCTACATATTAAACGCAAAAACGAGTGCTATAAACGCAGTGCGTAGTCGCGGTTTCTCTATATGATATATAAGCTTCTAATATAACGTATAATAAAAACATAACAAGTAGAGAGAGAGAGGGAGAAAGAGAGAGAGAGTGACGGACTCCGAAACTCCAAAACTCCGAATTTTCTGTGTATACATATGTATAGGTATATTTCTATATATGCGGCTCTCTTCTCTCTGATTCTGTCTCTATAATAGTCTAATGTACTGCAGTTCTGCAGTGTGTATTTAATATATATGTGTGTGAGTGTGTATATATAAGTGCTCTCCTCTGCGGTCGTGCTTATTAGAAGACTGAACAGAACAGAAGACATGAATATAATAGTGATGTCTGCCTAAAGGACACCTTTTTTTCTTATATACTGCAGTAGTAGTAATAATAATAACAACGGAAAAAATTTATATATAGTTATCATTAAGTTTTACACGGTGTAAGGTATAATAAAAATAAAGTTGGGGTGTGTGTCAAGGAAATAACATGTATACATACATATAGAAGTTATAGAACTCTTTGTGGTTACTAAGTGACCAAGGAGAAGAGGTACAGAGAGTATGCATATATATACACACATACTCCGGATATTATGAGACGTCTACGACCAAGCAAGGCGCAGTCAACTCGTGAATAGGTTACAAAGTCAACCAGAGGAAGGCTTTTTGTTAGTAACACACACAAACGATATACTCCAAAAAGAAAAAGAATATTACAAGAAAAAAAAAACAGAGTACGACGAAGACGACAATAATAAACACAAAGAAGTCGAGAAACATGTAGGTACATATAAGTATATCGATATATTACATACAGAGCGAGAAAGAAAGAAATAAAGAAAGAAAGAAAAAAATAAAGACGAGGAGAGAAGAAGAGTCGTGTCATGTTTTTTTCGGACTGCCATTGTCTATAAGTGTATATTCCGCAACCAGGATTACCGCAGTGAACATCAGGCAGTCAATAATGTTATAATTTTCGGAGTTTCGTTCAAGGAACTCAGAGGTTCTTTAATTAAGTCCAAGTGAGAAAAACTATATGCTGCCAAGAAGGAAAATAACAAGGACGACGATGACGATGATAAGGATTGTTAAATGCTAAATACTTATTGGTCAATTGTAGATTCTCAGCACATATATACCTGCACGCATATATTATACATTTATTGGTTGTGTGTGGATATATGAAGCGAACGATGACTAAGGTATCATCAACATCATCATTATTATCATTATCATCATCGGACGGTATGTGTATTTGAATTTCAATTGAAAAACACTTGAAACACGCCAAGACTGTGAAAATAATATTAACGACTATACGACGACGACGGCAACGACAAAGATTATATACGACGACTACCTATGCGTCGATTTCTATCAGCTGGCAGCAGCGAAGCTATAATACCTATACTGTCATGGAATAGTTAACGTTGAAGGCCACAACTATTGCACGCACATAAGCACAACTCTTCCTCCTTCTACTCTTTCACACCTCCTTTGTTCGTATAAAGGAGTCTCATATCACGCAGATAATATCTAAAAAAAAAAGACTGCAGCACAAGCTGGACAAGTCTTGGGAAGATTTTTTAAATTTTATATACATATATGTATTAGAGCACGTCAAGTATAATCGACTCTTGAGAGGAGGAGCATGAAAAGAAGGCTGGTACATATCAGCTGATTATGAAAACACCGGTGGAGTTGCTGCTAATGTTGATAACAACAACAACAACAACAACAACAAAAACAACGACGATGATGATGCTGTTTGGTGCTGGTGTTATTACTAGTTCAGCTGATCTTTAACAACAAAGAAGTATAATAATAATATTAAGAATATTAAGCAGTGTTTCGAAGCAGCTCGAGGTCTTTAACGTAAAAAGCTGTTCCGATGTACAACAACGCCGGCGAGAAGCCGAGAGTTGTTATGCCAGTTCACCAGATCAATGTCAGCCCACCGGATTGGCAGCTGTCGCGCTCCCTTGCAGCCTCAGCTGCAACGACACCACCGAATAATAGTTCCTCGGTCAATGCTATTGGGGAACAGCCGCCACCGGAGTGGACACCTAGGGTACATACGTTCATATATATTTATATGTTTTTTTTTATGAGTGTTCATTTTATTTTTTTGTGTGGAGATGTAGCTACAAATATAAGCTTTTTTTTAATACAAATTGAATTTATAACAAAGCTTGCAAGCTCTTTGTTGGTATAATAATGTTGAAAAGTTCACGCGTTTCTCTGTATCTAAGCTTGAATTCGTTATGCATGTATATACTTATGGAACTTGAGACGTTGAAGCTGATGAAAAGAACAATCTCTGAAAATATCATGTTCTCTACTTGCAACTTTTGCAGGTCTTCTTTGAAACCTTATCTGTATTCTTAGTAAATTAACAAGAAATATTTCATTTCTCTATTGCAAAGTTGTACAGATTTCTTTTTTTCTATTATATTAATAGAAATAATTGTGCTTTTACTATATAAGTAATTAAAATAAATATATAGGAATCAAATGAAATTTATTGAAATATATTCCATTGCGTTTAAATACATTGAAAAGTAAATGTGTTAAATAAATAAAACATAAAATTATTCTATTAAAATTATATGAAAAACTTGGCTAGCTAATAAAACTGTGATTGAATTCATATAAAATTATTTTAATATAATTTAATATAAATTTTATACAAGACAAAGAAAACTTCATCTACTAAAATTTAAAAAATGCAAGCTCAGCATTCGTTTTTAGAAATTAAGACTTTGAAATTTGATTTTTAAAAAGTTCTTTTGTTAAGTTGGCTTTCTTAAAAAATCTTGGTATTTTATTGATAATTTGGAATTACATTTTATTATAAATGAGAAATAAAAAATTTGAAATAAATTAATAATGTAGATTAAAAATATATAATAAAATTATATTAATTTATTTTCAAAAATTCATTGTAACTAATGTGTGATTACTATTTTTTTTTTTTTTAATTCAAGTTATTTAATTAAAGTTAATAATATACTTGTGTAAAGCTAAAATTAACAAATATATATTATACTTGAAATAAAACTGACAAATGATCCATATTGACCTTAGCCAACTTGTACAAAAATAACTTGTGTGAAACATTATGCTTAACTTAAAATGTTAATAAATAGTATATGCCAATAAAATAACATTAAAGTGACAATTATTTCACTACATTCATTGTCCATGGTTAGAGCTGTTTGAAGTGTCAAGTATACTAATATAAAGATATATCGCACATGTTTAAAGGTCAAAAGATAATTGAATATCAACTAAGATAATGGTCTTTAATTATATACGGCTAACAATCAAGTTTATTATTTTGAAATAGTAGTAATATTAAATTATTATAACTCTATTTTTTACCATTTAATTAAAAATACAGTAAAATCATGGTTTTTGTAAGACTAAGAAAAAATAGATTGTATTTGAAGAATGTATGGATGCTTGCCATAAATAGAATTTAATTATAAAAGTCAAGTTACATTGAACTCAATTGAATCTTAATAGATTATTAATAAACTTACAGATTTTTTTTTATTTATTTAAAGTAAATTTACGTAAAATCTTTATGCCTAGGTAAAAAAAATTAATTCATTTAATAATTTTTTCAGGAATCAACATATGCACCTGTTGTCACAGTTATACCAGATCACTGTCATTCATCAGTGAGCACACTATCATCAGGCAATCATGACATTTGTCGGTGAGTAATAAAAATCATAATAAAAATAAAGTTTATCAATATAAAACAATTTGAGTTTTAAAAAATTTAGGGTAATAAAGATAACTAATAAGATTATAATTACAGTATATTTTTATTTTATTTGTAAAATGATTTACATGAATTAATCTTAATTTGTTTGTTTTGTTGAAGAATTTGCCACTGTGAAGGTGAAATTGGTGCGCCTCTTTTGGCCCCTTGCTACTGTAGTGGTAGCTTACGTTATGTGCATCAGACTTGTCTTCAACAATGGATAAAAGCATCTGACACGCGTGCCTGTGAATTATGTAAATTCACATTTATAATGCATGCTAAAACAAAGCCATTTTCTGAGGTAAGTAGACATTAGTTAAAATGCTATTGTCTGTTTTATAAAATTCAAACCATTCATTCCATATTAAAAAATTAATTAAATTTATACATTACAACTATTATACTAAATTTTATGTCATTCAGTAACCATAAGATATGACTGCAATATTTTATAAATTATTTTGAATTATATTGTTAATAGTCTTGGCAATTACATAATTTTTATAAGTTTTTTTATTATTTAAATCAGTTTTATCATTTGAATATTATAAATAATATATATATTCAGCAATCTAATTCTCTGTCTTAAAATAAAAGTTTGCTTGGACTGATATTAAACAAATCATTAAATTGAAATATTTCTTACAGTGGGAAAAGCTAGAGATGTCAGCTCATGAAGTTCGTAAACTATGGTGCGCTGTTGCTTTTCATGCACTTGCAGCTCTATGTGTAGCGTGGTCTCTATATGTGTTAGTGGAGAGAACTGTAGAAGAAGCCCGTCGAGGATACGTTGATTGGGGTTTCTGGATGAAATTAGTTATTGTTGTGATAGGTTCTACAGGAGGACTAGTCTTTATGTATATTCAATGTAAGACTTATATTATGCTGTGCAGAAGATGGAGAGCATTTAATAGGTAATATTTGCAATAAGTTTTATGTATAAATATGTGCTAAATTTTTATTTGCATAATATTTCTATAACTATGAAAAATTTTAACTTTATTTTATAATTATATAACTCTTATCAAATAATTATATTATCTGAGCAAATGATAACGTAATTTAAGATGAGTTTGAAATAAATCACTTTGAAATCAGTTTAAAATACAATTCACTCAAAGTATAATAAAAACAGAACAATTATAGACCATTACTTTTTAATTATGAACGTAGAATAGAATATTAATGTCATTTTTTTAGAATTTTAAAATTCAAAGCATTTTTAAATGCAATGAATCATGCTTTTACAAAAGATTAAAAAGTGTTCGTCACGCTCGCTTTGTCGTGCACTATATCTAATATTTGCATGAAAAGCGTAAATAATACATTTTTTAAATGAACATGCAATTTCAGAGTAATATTTATTCAAAATGCTCCGGAAAAAGTGGTGCTTCCACCCTCGCCGGCAGGCTCACTGCGTGACGTGACAGTGCCCCTGAAGGATCCTACTGCCTCGATGCCCGACCTAAGTCGCGGCTTCCTGCCCCGATCCGTCGAGCCGCCTTGCGCTTCTCAAACCGCCAAACCTGCGCCAGATTCAGTTTCGATTGCTCAAAGACACGACACTCAGCTCAAGCTCTACGTATTTGATAAGCTCTCTTCATCCGAGGACAATTTGTAACGTTAGCGAGCAAGACAAGCGAAATAATTACGAGCTGGCTAGAGTAAACGAAGTAAGTGAGCGACATATAAGTCATTTGACTAATTAACAAAGACGGACGAGCCATTGTTACAGTGATAATATTATAAATCCATCCCTGGATTGAGCAACAAAAACAAACATTATTTTCTTTGAAATTTTTAATGTTGAATGCTATTATTTTCGACGGTATGAAGTAAGAACATTAAATAAAGATTCTTTCTTCAGATAATCAAAGAGTGGAAATTTAAAGACTGTTACTTGCAAAGATAAATGTTTAATATCATCTTGAAATAATTCCAAGAAGTGGAAAAATATTAAGAATGAATATTAAATGCGTATTATACTATATGACACTAAGAGGGCTAACAAACAAAAATAATATTTAAAATTAAAAAAAAATGTTTAATCAATTTCATTGTAATATTACGGTAATTACTTGTATTTATCATATAATTCTAGCTCTCAAAAAATCGAACAAATAATTTTATTTTCTCTTAATAATTTATGAAAAAAATTTTTTAATACTTTGGATTTCCTCTTTTTTATTACTGTAAATACATAATTGTATCTGTGATGTTATTAAATAAACTTTGACACATTTAAAACAACGTAAGAGTATGTATTTAGATATAAACATATATTGGAAAAAATTACGAAATTCTTCCTTGCTGTAATGTTGTAATACAAAATACAAGTTAATCACTGTACAATCAACTTTTTTTTAACATAAATTTAATATCAAATTTTATCAGTCACACAATTTATTTATAGTATCAAAAACTATTTCGGTAATTTAAAGAATATTTTAAACAACTTATACAAAGCTCAATACAGCTAAAAAAAAATAAATAAAAAAGAATGTGTAAAAAAGGTTGATGCAATTATTCTAAAACTGATGTATTTTGTATTTTTTTGTAAGCATAATGATAAATGTAATTTGTACAATGCATCAAAAGTAATGCTAAGGACTAAACCTATTGCTGGAGTATAAAATTTTTTATTTTTTATTTTCTTAGAAATCTTATACACAGATAAATGTAAATTATGCTTAATAAGCTTGAGTCTGATCAAGAAAGATATGTGTGCGAGAACAAAATGAATGTGGATTAAAGTTTTATTGTAAAAAGATATAATTTTAATTATGCGTGTACTTACAAAAATATTTATGACTTTTGATTTTTTTTTTTGTAAATTATCAATCTTTATTCTAAATTATTTTCTAATACAAAAGAATCATGTCTTTTTTATTTTTGAGTTTTTAATTTTAAATACAAATCCTATTTTTACTTTACCTATAATATGAAATTATAATTGTATTTAAACTTTTGTTTTCAGTCAATTTTTCATGTTGTGTAAAACGCATTAGTTTTTACATAATAAAATACTACTTTTAAATAATCAATAAATCTGTAAAATTATAAATTTCTCAAGTTTACTATACTTTTTGAATATTAATTTAAATAATATCAGCCCTTTAATGCACTTTGATACTTATTTCCAAAGTAATAAAGACAAATTTTTTCAAATATATTTTTTTGTTTGGTAATTCTATTACAAAATTCTCTTGATATTAGCAACGTATTTATAACAACATTGTTATCCTTAAAATAATTAATTGAAAACAAATTTATTCATAAAAAAAATTTTACCTTTTTACACCTTTTATATCTACTTTCACATGTAAGACATACAAAGTACTATTTTATTAAAAAACCGTTAAACAAATTCCTTCATTAATAATTATTATAATTTTTAAATACGAAATTTCTTATCTATAATTTTATGATGATAAAAACCTAAAAATAAAATCAATGCTATTGTATATAAACTGCTAAGCTACTTTTTAAATTACTTTAAATAAACCTACTAAATGAAAAAATTTTAATTATTGCATTTCCATAATAATTGACGTTATCAAGTAATTTTGAATGTATGTTAAAAAACTTATTTATCTTGTATTTTTGTCAATGTGCATTCTTATAATCTTTTTTATTATTTTTAGCCTGGATACTCAAGTTTAAGAAGATCAATATAAAGCTAACTTAAAAAATTGAAAAATTTTACATAAATTACATCTTGCGTGGGAAAGTACTATTTTGCACACCCTTTTCATTGCGTGTAACAGTGAATTTTTTCTTAAAAATGTAACTTTTATAATAAATCCTGATAAAATAATTTTAAATGCAAATAAGGTCATGAATTTTCTTTTCACTTTTAGGATACTTATCAACGCACAAAATTTTTTTTTTAAATTTTAAACCGGTCCACTCCGTCAAAAATTACAGGAAAAATGGTTATAAGGAGACCCATACTGGACGGGACACTATTCCTCTATGTAAGTTACAAAAATTTATAAACTTATAATAAATTTGGTTACATTTTTTGTCAATGCTTCTTTAGATAAATAAGGTACGAAAAAAAAGATTTTCCAATACATTTTGTAATTTTTTATTTTTTTGTATATACCTGGTGACGATGTGATAAAAAACTGCTGGTGTAGGTATTAACATCATACCTTACCGATCAATTGCCTTTTTACCAACAGCGGATAATATTATCTTAACAAGCTTCTCGAGTTTGTCACTTTTAATCCTATATTTTTTTAAAAATAAACAAATTGAAATTTATTATAATAAAAATTTATTATAATATTTAAAAAAAAATTGTTACGGTACTTATTCTGTTTGAAATAGAATGTTATTTTAAAAGTTTTATCCTTTAAATAATTAAGATTTACGTAAATGAGACGGTTTAAATATTTATTCTGAATCGAGACTTTAAACCAAAATCACATGAATTTTTAATATGGAAAAAATTATTTTTAAGTTATTTTTTTTTTTTGTTTTTTATGATGAGGGGTAATTTAAAGCCAACTTTAAATTCCTTTAATTTTCTCGCATTTTTGCCAATCAGAATCAGAATAAACAGGTTTCATTTCTTGAGTTATCTTTTTTATAACTCAGATCCGATAGATATTTATATAATCCAAAAAAATGAAAATTCACAAATTTTTATTTATAGAATAGATAGGTATGTTATATAATAAAAATAAAATTATATAAAAAGTGCTACGTTGACAGTCTCTATTCCTATTTTGATAAAACCACCAGAGTTATAAGAATCAGCAAGAAATAATCCGATAGCGGAAAGAGGAATTTTTGCCTGTACTGGTTGTGTATCAATATATGGCACAGTAGTTTGTCCAGCATCAAAAGATAAAATACCAGTTGAAGTGAATTTGACCAAACTTTTTTCTGAATGATTTATTTCATGTTCAAAATATATATTATTAACAGGAGCATCACGGTCAGAAATGTCGATTATTTTTCTAAATATAAAAATTATAAAATAAAAAATAATTTTTTTCAAAAATCAAATGTAACAATAAAAATAATATTAATATTGCTTATTTACCCTTCTTCAATTTTTTCATAATTTGTAAACTGCCAAAAACTTTCATGTGGTACAATAAGCTGTCCAAATTCAAAATCAAATTTTGTTTTTATAACGTCCAGCATAATTCCTCTATTATCAGGCCAAGACAATTTATGAAATCCTTTTCCATCTTCAGGAACCTTTTTTATTTTTATTGATCTCCAGTCAGATACATTTTTTACTGTTGCACCAGGTTGTAATTCTGCTTCTTCTATCTCAAAAGAAAGTATCTTATCTGTTTTGTTTAATCTCAATCCAACGATAACTCTGTGGAAAATTATATTATTAAATTTTTTATTTGATTTTTTTCATTATCAGCATTTAATTGAATTCTTACCTATTATTTCTGATGTCAGACATAACTGGTTCCAAACTGATATACCTTTCAGTATGACTATATTCATGGTCATCACAAATGCAATTACAAAATTTCGTACGCGTTTTTTTGTGAGAATTTTTTGGATTTATCCATATAGTTGATTCAGTGAAGCCGGTTTTTGATGGGCAGTCTCGTTTTGGTTCGTAATGGTCAGGGCCTAAATATTCTATAGATTGATATCTGCGTTCGGTAGCTGCTTCTTTTCTCTAATACATCATAAAAATTTATTTTATAAAAATATAAATTATTAAATGATTATTATAATGAACAAAAACGGAAATTAAAGTACTTGGTAGAAAAATATTAAAAAATTTAGAAATAAAATACTTTAAAATATCATTTGGTTTTTTAAATTGATTTGAATAATTACAAATTTGTAAAATCTCCACCATCCCATAAAAAAATTAACATAAAGTGTGGTGAATTTTTGATTATCAATTTTGATTATAAAACCGCTGCTAACTGCATTAGCAGAATGCTTTCTCAAAGAATTCTGAAAAACAAAATTGATAATATTTAAAATCTCTATATTCTGTTAATTCGAATG